>JAKVQY010000072.1:0-30251 GCA_030463045.1 Geotrichum macrosporum | reverse complement strand
AAGGGTGAAAAGGGTAGCTAGGGATGCTTCCTTGAATTGGAGTGCCCTCTTGCCGCATTCCAATCGCTGAGTGCCGATGTCTCTTCAACTAAGGCGAAAGAGATTCTTTTTAAAATATATCGCGTCCTCCATCCATTTTACAACGACACCGAATTGATATTTCTAAGCTTTACTAATGTCGTTGTTCAAGCAACCGTTTTTTCAAATTTAAAAACATTTGCAGAGCAGAATTCATTGAATGATAAATTTGAATACATACTATTACAAAAGCTGCAGCTGTTTGCAGAGAAAGTTCTCAAGGATTTTAAGACATCTTACAATGTTGATTCTTCAGATGCAATTCAACTAGCGCAGGCTCTGATTATTTTGAACCGAGCCGAAGACTGTTTTGCAACTATATCTAACAAGCCGGAACGAATATTACATGCTACAAAAGTGTTTGATGAAAGTACTGGTGAGCTGAACGTTTCACAACTTCAAAAGGAACTGAAACAGATAGTAGATTCTGTCAATTCAGATGCCGCCGTGATAGAAAAAGTTTTCCCTAATTCTTATTTACTCACCTCTTTATGTCATAAACTGGTCGAGAGGCAAATATCTACTCTATTTGCCTTTGTTGGTTCTAGATCCAGAATCACCAATACCAACAACTACCTCAGTGCAGTGCCTTCACTATATCTACTATTTTTGTGGTTTGTTGACCAGCTAAAGGCATCAAAAACATTCCACAAATCTTTGAAAAAACATTTTATTGACCTTTTTGACCTACATATAGAGGGATACTTGGAAGAAGAGCGGAAAGCATTTGCAAGCTACGCCATTCACAAAGTCACACAATGGAACCAGGAGACGGATGATGCAGATATCGCTACAGAATCTTTTTTAATGGGAAACCTTTCAAAAGCCCAGGACAAGTACGACATCATTTCCTCTTTTAGAGAAGTATTGATAAAGTCAGCATCTGTGTTCCCATTTACAACTCCACAATCTCTAGCCATTGTTTCAACTCAAACACCAGATACAAGTCGAGTAGATCTTGAAAGTGTCTTATTTTCGAATAAGACAAGCCATTTAACTATAAGTTCAACTGAACTCGACAAAAAAATGGCCTTAATGAGTTACCAACTGGAAGGCATTAAAACCCTTTTTAGTTTAGAACTTGTGCTAGATATTCTCAAAAAATCCCGCGAAGCGATTGAGCGGCTGAGCCATTTTACGGCTGTAGGTGGCCAACTTGAAGTTGCTTCCAAGGCAACATGCGAATTAATATTTGTGGAGCTTGTTAATGCTGTTGGCGGTATCCACGTCCAGTGTGGATTTGCTCGAGCTCTGGATAGACTTGAAAAGTATAATGCCACTAGTGTTTTGAAGAAGGTGCTTATTAATGAAAGTCAAAATTCTAAAGAACAATATGCCGTTCAGTCACTGGCAATGTTTGTCGAGCTTGTAAGCATGGGTGACCTGATTCAACGGATGATACGTGTTTTTTTTGAAGAGGAGATAACATCTCGCGGGTATATTGACCGATCTAACTTTATGACGCCCGCACTTAAAGAAAACCGGAAATTTGAAAAAATGCTTGATGAACAGGTAGCAAAAGGACTTGGTAGAGGAATTACTGTACTTTTAAGTCAAATTGACTACACATTTCTTATTGAGCAGAAAGGAACAGACTTTTGTCCAAACAAAAAAACTGAATCCGCATTTGACACTCCAACCTCAGCTGCGCGGAAAGTAGTCAATTTATTACAAGTCCACACTAAGCTGATAGCAGGATCTACGGATGTATCTGTTGTGGAAGTGTTTTACGAGGAGATTGCAGCTCGTTTTTTTACTTCACTGTGTAAGCACATTAAACATCACATTATCAGTACCACCGGTGCAGCTCAGCTTCTCCAAGATCTCAATATTTATTACGATTTTGTCAAATCGCTTCGGCGAAACAATTCAGTGAAGGAATTTAAGGCACTCAAAGTAGTCGGTCAAATGTATCTCATGAAAGGTAGTGACACAACTGATCTTGCCTTTATGCTGAGAGAAAAATCTAAATATTACGGGATTTTTCAACAGGACGAGCTCATTGAGTTTGCGCAACAACGGGAAGATTGGTTAAACATACGTCGACAGGTCCAAAAAGCAATTAGAGATTTAGACATTAAGGGTTCAGCTCAAGACTGTGTCATCATATGAATGCTAGGCGAGACCCTAGCCCACAACACCTAAATCCCAACTTCGTGATTGTAGAAATTTAATGCTTCCTTTCTTATAACACATACATTAGACGTATATACATCTACAATGGAGGTTCCAAGTTCACAAAGCGAAGCAGTCGGAACTACAGAAGATGAGACACCCAATTTATCTGTAAAGCTTGATGACACGACTGTCTCATCAAATTTCCTGAGCGAGGCATCGGGAGAACCAAACACGAAGCCAATGAGCTCTTTCGCTTTAAACAAGGGCAAGAAAGCGCCATACAAGAGTTTCCGGTATGTCAGTTATCCTCAGAGGCGAGCCATACAAAATGTCTAACTAGTCCAATTAGAAAAAAATATCTCAAGATGGAAATCCAGTTCACAGCTGCAATGGCAAGGTCTGAAGAACTATACAAACAAAAGGTTCAAACCAAAAAGGTGTTTAACCGGCTGCTGCGAGAGAAATCGTAAGCTTTCTAATTTGATTTGCCTTTTGTGAAAGTCACTAACTTAATCCAAGACGACTTCTAGATGTCCTCCTCGGATTACAAGAATCTAATCATCTACAAAACCAACTTGCTATTGAGTTAAACTCACCTCCTCCTGAAAACTCTATATTGAGTGACAAATTGACGTGGAATGACGATGTCAAGCACCTTGCACAACTTTACAATGAAGCTTATGAGAACACTTCTGATGAAGAAGCAGAGCCCTTTGCGCGAAACCCCATGGGCCTAATTGAATGGTTAAGGAGAAATCAACCTTCTGTATTTACTTCAGAAACTACTGTGGACCTCAAAAAGACTATAGCAGAAAAACTGCTTGCTGGAGGAGCATCAGGTGTAGGAACTGCAGCAGGCGCGGAAAAAACACCAACTAAGAAACGTAAACCCGCGGATCCGAGTAGCGCTGTTAAGCCTGGACGAAAGAGAAAGGCCACAACCCAAGAAGAAACTGTGTCTGAGGGAGGTGTGTCGGGATCTGCTGACAGCACGGTAGCAAACACGAAGCGCGTCAAGAAGGAAGAGTAGTGCTGAAACGATTCTATTTCTGTTCATTTACGTTTTCATATTTATTTCTAATATATTTGGCCTTGTTTGACAACTTTCTGGACTATTGAATTGACGTTAGTTTAAAACATTTGTTTCCTCCAGATGTTGGTCTTAGTTCTTAATAATTTGCCTCTTGTATTATTATGTTTAGCTTATATATTTACTTCCAACGTCATTAATGACTTACTAATAACTAGCAATATCCTCCGCTATTTCTTCTTCAGTATTAAGAATTCTTTCTCAAATTTAGTATATAGTTCTTTAATTGTAAACAATTAAATTGATTCCAACTCCCATCTCGAGATTTTAGCGTCATTTTTTTTTCTCTTCATTTATTCAATTTTTATCTTGGAACCAAAATAACAGCCGTCAATGACTACGAGTATAAGCAACAACATGCAAATACATATCAATACCAAGTCTACTATTGCTTCTGCTGCTGAAGCAAATAACATATTCACAACTTGTCACATTTTACCGTGCAAAGTTAAGTTCACAGGGCCCACGACCGACGCGCTGAAATATTTCAAGGTCACAGAGGACAAGGACGATTTGATGCCAACGACAGTAAACGCGACACAAGACCTTACCGAAAAAGCAGATACAAACTCAATATCTTTGGATAAAGCCTCAGTTACTTATGTTGCACATTTTAGAGGCCGCAAATTAAAGGGAGTTCCCATCAACGTGCCTGAAGGCTATATGGGTCAGTGTACTTTTGCCTAAGAAAATGAGAAATAAGCCAAGAGCGAATATTAACAGTATATATAGGCTGCTTGTTACAGGAAGGTACCGAAGAACTGCCGAAAGATAAGAACAAGTACGGTATTAAGGATCGAAACCAGTACGATGAAGATCAAGACTACACTGACGAAGAAGACGACGAGGTACCCGTTTCTCTGAAATCTTGGGATGCAATATCAAACTTTTCTAATGTTGTTGTATGGGGTCATGAAACAGCACCAAATCAGCAATCTGATCCTTACATATCAGGCTTGAACGAATGGATAAATCTTGCTCACTTGGTATGATACAATTAAGACGATAGCTACATTGAAACTAATGCTATATAAAACAGATTCATTCACCTTTAGCAGAGCCCTAAGTAGGCCATCAAATTTGTCTTCAGCTGGTTTATTGACTCATTTTCTGTCCTATCGAGCCCATAATTTTTCATGTATGTATCCAAATCAGTTTTATTTAGTCCGACAACAGCTTCTTCGCAGTCTAAGATAGGAAGATAATGATCCAGTGTAGGCAAACTTCCATCAATGAAGGGAATAATAGCGATAGGCTTTCCGGTACTAGCCCGCATGCAGTTCTCGGCTCTGTGTATTCTGTTTGTAAGGTCTCGTATATTTGTTTCCATTCTGAGTAGAACTGGTTGAATACAATTCACAAAGATTTGATGTTCTAGAGAGTCACCAAGTGTGTTTAAAAGTTCTTCACGTTTCTTCAAAGGATTTATTGTCCATTCTTTCTCGTTCAATGATCTATGAATGGTAAATCCAATTTGATCTCTCAATGCTGTGCTTGTTGGTTCTATGATCTTTCTAGCCAGGTCGCTACGCTCAACTTGATTCCTGTTTAGATCATCGAATTTCATGTGTAAGTCTTGTATTCTTAAGCGCATTTCTTGAGTTCTTTCATTATTCGTCAAGCAAGACACTGTTCCTTGCTCAGTTTCGATGGAAGAGCTCGATCTTACTGTATCAATTGAAGAATTGGACAAAGGAATATGGCGATTCATTTTAGTGGAGTGGTCAATGTGACAAAGCGATACACAAGATTATTAGGACATGCTATATCAATCCTAAACTACATTTTGAATGTATCAAATAAATACGTGACTGCGCTAATAGTTATGCTTCAACTACAGTGTGATGATCTGTAGGTTACTTAGTCACAGAGTCATCAAGAGACGACGAGCTTGCTTGTAGGTGCTGAATACTCGACTGAGAAGATTTTCTGAATTCGCTAGTACCTTGCCGAGACTTGCGCTGGGCATCTTTTTGTCGTTTGGCAATTTTCTCTAGCAGATAAGACGAGTCAAATAATTCGAAAATGAACTTGCGAACGGGAAGTTTGTATTTGTACTTTTCCAGTAACCCCATAGTTTCAAGAAATAGGTCAATAGATTTAAACCTATCACCATGTTTTCGAGAAAGCTCAACAAGCTTTTTGGACGCATCATTTGCTAGTATTTGGTTACTAAGATTTGACAATGCTTCAATAATGGAACGTTTTATTAAGTCGCTCTGGACGTGGGGAAACGCCTCCTCAACCATTTCTTCTTCATCTTCATCGTCTGCTCCATTACTCTCTAAATCAATGCCAAAAAATGTTGACAGATTTGAAGGTATAGAGATGCCAAGAGGATTGTTCATTCCTTTACTAACGCTCTCCCATCCTAATTCATCAAGTAGCTCAATTCCTTCAGGGGTAGAAGAAATAAGACCGGAGACAAGAAACGCGGTGCCCTTCAAACTTGAAATCGGAGATCTTTCGGCAATTTTGATAATATCAACCACTACTCCTGTGGATTCAAGAAATGGGGCTCCCGAAGAATTGGATCCGGCGTGACCTACAGCCCAGAGACATCCCTTTAGCTTGACCAACATTTCTGCGTCATGACAGGACAAAGAGTTTTCTTGAATAAAATTGCAAAACATTTCGAAGTGACCTTTAGTTCGTAGTAGCTGACACCCTTCATCTGTAAGAGTCAATTCACCATAGAAATGACGAGGGATATGCGCCAAGGCCGGATCGTCACGTCCAAACGCCGGCCAAGGAGAATGCGCCTTTTCAAGATATTCTTCTACTTGCGACACGTAAATATCATTTTGTCCGTGAAACCAGTTATCCATCTCCTGATGAACATATTCCAGATCTTTTAAATATTGAAAACCTTTGGAAGTGGACAAAAACTTAAGCAAAAGAGGATTTCCTATCTCGCCCAAATGATCTAATGAAGGCTGGAGCAGAACAAAGCATTCTAGGTTCTTTGCCACCTTGCAGTACTCCTCCAGAACCTCAACAGCAAGCTTGCATACTTCTACCTCAGGATCGTATAGCTGGGTTACTAACAGTTTAATTGCCCATTTTTGAGTTTCTTCTTTTGAATTATAAAGGCTTTTCAAATGGGCAGTAGCGAACAGGCGAACGTTTTTCTGCCCAGTAGTAAGGGCCTTAGCCATAATAATACGAGGGTGACCTTGCAACTCAAAGTCCATGGAACACAGAAAATTGCAAATCAGGTCGTCTCTGCTTCGTAACTCACTTAAGTGATAAAACATGTTGAACATATTTCTGTTCTCCATCATAGCCATTCCGTTTGGATCTGCGCTCAGGGTTCCAAGCAAACTAAAGTATCCTGAGCTGAGTGTGTTTTCTAATCTTTGCTTGGAGAATAGCGGGTCCGGTGATGAAATGCCACTCATTGGGTCAAGCTGAGCCAAGCATTCTGCAATTTGGCTCAAAAGTTTGTTTTCATTCAGATACTTGATTCCTTCCCGAGTTTGAAGCAAAGTTTTAAACAGTTCTTTACCCACTTTAACACATTTCTGATTGGGCCGTGTTTTCTTAATGGAGGAAAATCGATATTTGAACGGTCGATAGAAGGACATTAATCGCTTCATAAATTTTGTGGTTTTAATTGCCTCGTCAAGACGCCTCGGGTTTGTTAGTGGACCCTGAATAAGTTCTGTAAGAGCATCCCAATTCCATCTTGTAAAGGTTTTAGTAGTTAATACTTGTGTATCCATTAATAATTGTCGAAAACTAGCGTCATCAATTTGTACACCCATTTTTACCTTGACTTGCATAGGAAGGGATGTATCTTTTGAAGCTTCGCTATCCTTTGCATTACGAGCCTTATAAATGGTTCGCGATATTTTATCAATTTGGAAAACCGCTGTTGAAGTCATTGAGCTACCTTCCATGGTTTCTTCGAGAAGCCCTGGCAGTGAAATGAAGCTCGTCAGTAGTCGTTGTGGGAGAACATTGGATGAGAGACACAGCAGCTCTCCAATGAGTAATGTGGCTCTTCTTGTATTTCCGACGTCAGTATTAGATTTTAGAACTTGAATAAGGTTTTCCATCAAACCGCAGTGATAAGAAATGGCAAGTAATAGTGCTGTGTAGTGAGATGTGAATCTGACATCGTTAGGAGACGAAGTACTGTAATCCATGTAATTGAAGTCGTTCTTTGTATCCGCTATCCTACCAAATGTTGTTAGTCTCCTCCCTGCTAAGAATGACGAAGACCAGGATAGTGGATTAATGCAAAATACAGTAAAGAAAATATCCATTAAACTCTCGCGAAGGGACTGAATTGGATACTGAAAGCAATTGATAAGGGATTTCAGAGGAAGAAAGTCATTGGAACACATGGTTACCAAACCAGGCCATGTCTTTAGAACAGCACTAAGAATTTTGGCACAGTTCTGAAGTTTTTCAGTGTTAATATGACCCTTTACTTGAAGATCAGTAAATGGAGAAATGAGATATTCCAAATAGCCACCAAGCTTTATGGATTTATTGAGCTTTGGGTGATCCATAGCATACATGAAAGCCATGCAAATAAAGGGGGAGAGTTCATATGGCCCATCTACAGCGCACTGGAGAAGTGTTCGAATTCCGCCTGCTTGGTGGACCTTTTCAGGTGTTTGAAGAAATACTTCGGTGATTGTTTCAATGGCAATATTTCGGAGTCGATCGTCACTTTGCTCAGAAACTGAAATCAAAGCTCTAATAATACCAAGAGAGATTTCACCAACCCCCAGTGGTGAATCTATTATGGTTCGGATAAGCTTTATGGCTTGTGTTCGCTCAATATGACTTTTTGAATCTTTCGTTAGCGTGCGAACTATAAATATATCTATTTTAAGGCATCGAAAGCTTTTGATTGAGTCAAGATCTGTAATTGAGTACCGTGCTATACGATAACCAGCTGCAATGACTTCTGATTTTTTATTTAGAAGAAACATGCGAATTCTATCATTGTTAGATGAGGTCACACCCTATCTCAGGCTACTTACCTGTCACACATCTTTGACATTACAAGGTCATATTTCAAAACTGAATGTCGCTGTAGTAGAGAAACCAGATCATTTGCACGCTCTATTAGGTATTCAGGAGTAGTTAGAGGTTCCTCTAACGATTGTAGAATATCACCAAGAGACCAGGTCGGACTAGAACTTTCCGAGCGACGTTCTAAAAACTATTAGAAAAGAATATAAAAACAATGAGAACTCCTCCTTACCGTCTAGCTCTTCGACGTTTTCGATAGACGCAAGAATATTGCTGGAAAGTTTATCCGTTACAAAACTTGTCCGATCTGATTCCAAGGAGGATCCTAAAAAATTGTTAAAACAACATAAAATTGCAAATGCAAAAAAAAACGTACGTGCAACTCCTAAATCTTGTAATTGACTTTTGAGAAGAAGGATTTTGGCATTTGCGGCGTCAAGTTGCGATTCAACTTGCTGCTGCCGCGCCTCTACTTGTTTCTGAAGCTGATCCTTTCCCGGCTGACCTTTTTGCTCATCAAGTACTTGGAGCATATTCTCTGCTCCTCTTTTAATCTGGTTCTCAACTTTGAGTTGTGCCAGCAAGTCCTCTACGCGAGTTGTAGTTGAAGTCGTAGGACCTGACCTACTTGAGTCTGAGCTCACGCGTTCTGAAAATATACGCAAGTCTGGATATGATATGTTCTTAGTGTTGGCTCCAATGCGTGGCGTAACTGCGTCTCGACTGGGGGACCGTGCCCCGGACGCTCTAATGGTTGAGTTCATGGTGAATGTTTCAAGGACCTCAAATTGACTCGACTAGGGTGGAACATGGAAAATGAGTATTGGCGGTATTATGCAAAGCTTTATAGTAAAAATTAGAAATAAAAATACAATAGGCAGATTCTTTTGAAGGTGCACTGGAAAAGCTGAAGATTTGTGGACGTCTTGCTCATTGACAAAGTCGTCAGTTGGATAGTGAAGCTGAAAGTGTGTACTTTACGGAACAAGAATAAATAATATTTAGTCACGTGAAAACTAGATCAGAACTTCTTTTAAGAACTCAAGACAAGATATGAATGCTGGATTAGAATAGAGAGATTGATTGAAATGTGAGTTAGGAGGCAGTAATGTTTAAATAAAAGGAGTCAATGTTTGGAAGTTTGCTAGCAAACGTTTTAAAGAAGTAAAATGAGGAATCCCGAAATATGCTGTAGAAGGCTAACCTACGTGAACTAAACGTCGAGAACATCTGCTATCAGGCAACGGAAAGACAAAATATAATCAGCTATGTACAATATAAATTTGCTCACTCTATTTTTTAGCGAGCGCACTATTTAGGGACTCCTCAAATCGAGCAACCTCAGGATCCTCAGGAGCATTCAAGTACTCCTCCTCCTTTGCTGCAGCGCCAAAAGCAGATTTCATTTTGATAGAAAATTCACGTATGCTGTTCATTTCGGTAACCCATGCAAATCCAACAACGGCAAATCCAAAGGAGGAAACAGCCAGCACGGAAGCGTGAGTGACAGCTAAGGCAGCGTCTTTCACAAAGTTGAAGGATGGCGGTTTGTTGTTGGCGTCAAACAAAAGAGGGATGTCTAGTAAAATATGTTAACAAACGACTTAAAGAGCCAAGCCTAAAAGCCATAGATGCGGAATACATACATCGTCTCGTGAGCACAGCTCTACGCGCAGCCAGGCCAGAAGCAATGGCTACAGCTCCCAAGCCAAAAAAGGCGGCCATCTGTTTTGTTTGCAACTTCCTTAACTGCTCATTAGATCTAGGTGCAATAGTAGGGGCCTTGTAGGCAGGTTGCTGCTGAGATATAACGGCTTCAGACATTTTGAATACGCTGGTATGCTGAAGTCTGTGTGGTTGAGAAAAGATTCATGTGTTGAAAAAGTCCTGACATAATCAAATAGAAATAACGGAAAAAAAAGTCAACTTCAAACGCCGGCTCCTCTTCTCCATTATACAATCTAGTTTCTCTTACGAATTTTTAATTAACATATCAAGATGCACCCTCAGTTTTCCGAGAACCGTATTCTGCGTAAGTTGGTTGCGAACTACCGTATGTGCGCTAATTTATATATTATTCACAGACTGTGGCAAGCTTATCCAGGCCTTGGAAGAGTGCCACCAGCAGGGCTTTCTCCACCGCGCGTTTGGCTCTTGTAACAACCAAAAGGAGCGGCTGACCGAGTGTCTCCATGAAGAGCGAGTTCTCCGCGAGAGGGAAAACTTGATCAAATCTATTGAGAAAAGAAAACAAGTGGCCAAGCGATGGAAGGAAATGGACGAAGAAGAGTACGGCCCTGGAGGTTATCTGCGCGAAGTAGCCAAGCGAAAGGAGTAAACTACTTTTAATTATTACATGTAAATAGTTATTAAATAAAGCTTTCTAATCCTGCCTTGTCTTTAGCAGGCGCTTTGTGACTTGATCCTTCGTGCTAGAGAAAGAGAGTTAGAAGAGACTATAAATTGATAAAACAGTCAAGACTTACATGACGTAGACAACAGCACCCCAACCACTTAGAGCATCACGATCCTGGGCATTCAGCAGGCACTGTGAAATGGTTTCGAACAAATCTTCAGGCTCCAAATTGGGTTCCCACAGAGATTCGCACATACCAAAGAGCTGATCGGAAGCAGTTCCTGTAACGATAAAGTCTTTGGCAAAATCGATGCAGCCGATAAGATCAAACCCACAGATGAACGGTTTGTCAGTTTTTGAGTTGATACCTGCTACGACAGGACCGATAAAGTATGGTCCAAATCGCTTTTCATATAATGTGGAAGAGACAAGATTTGCAAAGGTTTCAGGTTCAATGGAATGGCCCTCGCGCATCTTGTAAAGATTGGTTTTGCGTCGAAATACCTCGTTTCTTCATTCAGCAGTAGTAAGTAACAACGTCACGCGCTAGAGAGAAAAGACAAACTTACAGAGTGATGACATCTGTGGCCAAACCAGTAAGGCCAAGGTATGTGTTGCCGTAGTTGAACACTTTCTCAAAATCGTTGGACACACCAATCGATTGCATTCCAAGCCGAAGATCACAGGCAATGGCGACACAGTCCTTACCGACCATTGCCACGCAGCAGCCACCTTAATTCCATTAGTGATGATGTTTGAGGGTGGCGCTCAATTGAACTTACCGTTGATTTCTTGAGGGTTAGACATGACAGCAGAATTATACTCTATCAGGAAAACACGGGATTATGGATTTCTAGCAGTAGCTGTAGTTTCTAATGACGTGGAAAGTAGAATGGCTGGACAGGAGCTTTAAAAGTTTGTAATGTGAATGTTGAAGGTTGATTCAGACGGGTTTTCTGGTGGCAGCAGAAATGGAAAACGATATCGGGACAAGTAGTACCCTAACCATAATAAGAATGTATTTCCAACACATTGAAGACAGCTATATGATAGGGACAGAGAAATGACCTTCCACGAGAAGAGAGAATAGTTGACAGTAAATACCAGAGTGGTGATTCTGTAAAGGAAAGTGACATTGAAGTTCTGGGGTGAACTTGCGCTGTGGTGAGAAAGTTGGGATTTCCACAAGAATTTTCGTAAAAGATGGTTCAAGTCAGTCAACAAGATCTTTATGGAAATCTTTATGAGTGGTTGTCCTTCAAGACAGTCAATTCGCCTGGTTTGAAGTTCCATGATGAGAACTGGACGTCCTGTTATAGTAGACAAACAATGGTAGTTGGCAACTCAATTCGATGAGCATCAGAAGACCACCGCGAACCACAAAAGGCTAGTTCTTTGGCAGCCGGGGACATTTCAATGCTTTGCCAGTTTTGAATACCTCGCAGTACAGCTCTCATAAGCTGCAGCTCGTCTTTGGCTGATTTTGATATTGAAGTCGGAGTGCAAAGTCTTGCTCGGCTAACACAAAAACAGAACCAATTTTTTTTCTTCTTGCTTTTTCCCTTTTGTCACAAGCTTGCAACTTTTTTCTTCCCATCCCTCACCCTTCACATTTGTAGTTTAGAACGCATCAAAAAGGACCCTTTTTTTCACCAAAGTTCCTCCAGACTCCAGACTTCTGGCTCCAGCCCTTCATTGTCTTTGGGTCTTGACATTTATCCTTTTTTTTCGTTTTCTTGCACGTCCTGGGCTATTAGTTATTTAGGGACGGACTGCCTGGTCCAGGCACATTTCCCCTTGCTCAATGAATCACAACCCACAGCAGCCATCTGGTGCTCACCATCCACACTCAGGTGAAAGTATACCGCCAGGACTCCCTCTTTCGTCTAAAGAATTTGACTTTAATATTGATTTTGATACGGCCTTTTCTAATATCCCCATTGACATCCCTCAGTCTCTCTTGCAAGAGAATCCTAGCCAGTATCACCAACTTTTATTACAAGAATCAACTCCTAGTGTCAACCATGCTGGGATTCACGACACTAATGGTCTTCCTTCTCCCGGTAGATTTTTTTTTCAACAATATTCTTCGCTTTCTCGTGCGGGAGGTGAGCAAGGCGGGTTTAATGGTGATTCTTTAGCACATGCTTCTAGCCAAGACGAAGCCCCGCTATTCAACGCCCAGGAATCATCCATGATTTCTCAATTCTTTGAAAAGGTCAACGCAGATCCTGAATTTATATTCTCTCCAAAGCTAGATGAGGGCTTGTTGAGTTTATCTGAGCGTGATTTTGCAACTCCTCCAGCTTTTAGTACCATACATGATGATCCGAAGGTGACCAACCGACAGACTGGAAGCGAAGGTGGAAGCAACAGCGAGATGCCGTCTCTACTTCATAAGAACCAGACAGTTGCCACCCCGGGGTCAGTTTGGGATATCCCTACTCCCGATGGGATTTTACCAATGATGAACTCGAGTTCGCATTCACAGCTTTCGCAGCCTGTATTACAACAATCTCCGCAAGAACATTTTAATCATTTAACGCCCCCAACAAATGCCCCAGATCCTACAGAAGGAGGCTATCGAGGTAACGGATTTGGGTTTCGAAAAGAAATGACGCCGTTCAGCATCCGATCTGGAACTCGACCTTCGGCTGATTCGTTACGGCAGCTTCCCATAATGTTTGGAACTGACCCAAGTTTTCAAGAGACAGGTTTTCAGCCGAAGTTGTCCTTGTCTTCAACAATACGAGACCACAACAAATCCCAGGAAGATCCGGCCTTGACAACAGAACAGGATATATCAGAACGAGCTGTGAATGGAACAAATGGCCCTTCTAACCAATCTCCTTTCTCAGGCTTTAGTGGAAACTCCAATGTTGCACTCAGAAACGAATCTACTGTACCAGCCATGTACGACAATTATTCTTCAATTAAAAAGGAGTATTCCGTGGACCAATTCAATGGTACGATGCAAAATAATGATAACGAACAGACTAATAATGCCAATAATAAAATTAATAATACGGAAGAAAAGGAGACACCAAAAACTTTACGAGGGAGAACCGCGGGAAATGCCAAAGACACTGAATCCAAAAGCGGTGGGATTACTGGCCGACCACGGCGAGAAAACTTGTCTGAAGACCAAAAGCGAATGAATCACATTTCGAGCGAAAAGAGGCGGCGAGACTTGATTAAGTCCCAGTTCAAGGAGATGTGCTCGCTAGTACCAAAGCTTGCGTTAGAGAATGGGAGTGATAATGCCCGAGCAGCCGCTGCCGCAATGTCCAACCAAAGCAAATCCATGGTGCTTCAAATTGTATATGAATACATTTTGCTGATGATTGAAAAGAATACTAGGTTACGAGTGTTTTTGACTGAAAATAACGTCGACATTTCGGGAATCAGGAACTCTACAATTCCAACTAAAGATCAGATGTGAATTTGAACTACGAATCAAGAATCAATGGATTCACAAAGAAAGGGGAAATGCATATCATCCTCGGAATTGCCCAATTGCATTAAAAAAGCTCAAATTTGAAAAGTCACAAGTGCCTGTACATTATTTCTCCACATAATATTTTCGTGCCCTTATTTCATAAGTTTTTTTTTTTTTTTCTCTAAAATCAGTTGGCCAGTTTCATTATACTGTATAGAGGAGAAACTTGGAGTTTTTATCCTAAGAAGCCTGATGTTTTATTCTTTCTGACGTTTTTCTTTCTAAACAGCCCGAAGAAAGGTATAACTATTTTTTGTGCAACCCATGGCGTTAAAAAAATTGAAATTCCCAATCTCAAGGGAAACAGCATTTTGACAACCCCATAGGCTGCGGCCCCTTGTGTAACCATTCTTCCTCCTGTTTGCATTTTAAACCCACCTAACATGGAAGAGAAAGATCTCCACCAACTAGACCATTCCAGGATACGGTCGACGACACCCATACCGCGACTGAGTAAAAAATCAGGTATCATTCCAATCGGTATATAGTTGAAATGACTAAATAATGCCCATACCACAGCAAGTGAGGTTAAGGCCCCGGCTTGATGGATAAAGAGGAAAGATGTGAGATAGGAAACTGGCGCATGGGCAAAGCCTGTTGTGTATGGAGCGAGCATTCTAGACATAAGGCCTCGACGAGGAGGAGGAGATGTTGAATCCTTGTGTTTCTGATCTGGTGAGGGTGAGGGTGAATAACCGGCTAGCACCCAGGATGTTGCACTTAAAGGTCTTTGATGAGAGAAAATAGGTCTGCCAATACCTCTAAGAATCTGTGATCTTGCCAATACAAGTGAACTTTTGGAGGAAATCAATTTAGGTAGATTGTGACATTGTTGGTTTCGTAAAAATGTTCCGTGGGGTAGCATTGTTTTGGCTAAACTTCCAAGTTAAAAATTTAGTGTTGGAAAAGAAAACAATGTCGAGAAATAAAACCTTTAGAAATGGCATTTTAAGTTTTTTCATGTTTTTTCCATTTCTCAAAGCTCATTGTCATAGCTTAATTATACTAATGTCTCATTGTTTTCTTCACAAATCTTTAATAAGAAATGACCAGGAAATCAGTCTATGTTTCTGGCGTTATCAAAAAGTTCGTATCACTAATTGAAAGGCACATTCTACAAATTATGATGGGTTTGAAAAACTCTGTACGTACTACACTGGAAATCTTTTTAAAACTTCATGTTGAACAGCAAATAAAATGTTTCATCTAAATAGATTTGAGCCAGAAGCTTCTCGTGGCCTAGTTGAGAGGCTACAAACTACTTTTGCGCAAGCTAAGTTCCTAGTCCAAGCAAAGTCTTGACATGGGTGCGAAATTCAAGAAAGTTGGACTAAAATGACTTGTGATGGCGTGGAGGAGGACTAAAAAAAACAAAAAATATAAATTTAAATATAAATATAAATGTGAATATAAAAACAAATGAATAAAAGTAAAAATAAATCAATAAAAAATAAAAAGGTGGGCTATATAATTAGAAAACGGTTCAAGACCCAAATCTATATTGCGTGGGCTACAAACTTGGAGATGAGCATCACGTCAAAAAGCTCTTGGAAAATCTACCAAGACCGGACTAAACGTTTCGAATTGGTATTGCATTGAAATGCCGTTTCTACAGAATTAAACTGACCGACTGGTCACTATGCTAACTTCTCTAGTGAGTAAATGAATAAGAGTCGCAACCTTTCATGTCGAGCAGCCTAGACTTGAGGGGGCTTACTTTTATAAAGCAAGAGGAGTAAAGTATATGAATGCAATTCGTGAGTTGCCTGTACCCAACCATGTGGTATATTCTACAGCTAAGGGACTATGACGCTACAAGAATTAAATATCGAGATAATCTGTCGATCAATTAGCATCAAGTTTTTATAAGTTAAGGATTATTCCCTTAATGTTTGGGCTCACATTTTACACATGCCAGATGCACCAAAGGCGTGTTGTTTTTGGATTTCACTTCGTTACATTGATCTCAGTAGAATTACTTGCTTTTGCCTCAAACGTGAAAATATTCAAGTAAATTCGTACCAGATAGATGGACAACAAGAAAAAGTTGACAATATAGATTATAACTTTTGTTTTAATGATGTCAGTTCGCCATTCACAAACTTTATTGTAGCGTGAATCTCCTATCGGGGCACATTAAAACGTTCCATGTCGATTAACATAATCTACAGAATCTACAGAATCTACAGAATCACAAATCACTTGGAAGGAAAGGTTGTTTTCATCTCGGCACACTTGCGGAGTTCGAAATTGTAAAACCCATATAGCTAAAATCAAGTCGCAAGTCTTATGGTGCTCTCGGTTTATTCTTTACCCCTGTAAGCGGATAAATATGACTACGAAGTTAGAGTGAGACAAGTCAAATCTTATTTAGAAGGTTTCGCACAAACAGGGAGTTGACTGAAGCATTTCCACACATCAGAAAGGAGCTTCAAGTCTGCTGTCCGATAGCTTTGGATATGTGGTTCTGAGTCAATTCACACCGCATGCATGGCAATATTTTAAGAGCATTACCATGAAACAAGCCCAATGCCAGAGCCAGAAATCTGTTGTTACTCTAAAATTTTCGCACCATTTTCAAGCGTTAGATCTTTTTTATTTCATTTATTTTTCTACTTTTACTCTGTTTAGAGAAATTGAATGAATTACGTTGGTGTTTGTACTTGAATGGGTTTTCACATACGTAAATTGGTCACCATTGCAAACCAAAGATAAGATCGATGAGGGTCTTGGAAGTACCTCTGTCTGACTATAACTTGGATATTTTTATGAGCAAAAACCCGCAAATTGGGCAATATTTTTAGTTCTATTATGGAAACTTTGTAACAAACTTTATTTTTATTTTCACGCAAAGACACAGCCAAGCTCTTGAGATTTTCAGGCCCAAACATTAGTACTGCATTTAATTAAATTCATTTTTTTTCCTGGTGTATTCATTGACAAGAGACATTCCTGTTTCAGTCAACCAATGCAGGCGATTTCAGGCGTTCAGTTGTATTGAAATGGCAGTGAAGTTTACAGTATTTCAGTAACCTAGTCTACGTGGTACGCAGTAGACTTGCTCAGTATTCTAAAAATCATTTAGCATTCAGAGTTTCATCTCCTATTTTTTGTTTACTAGTTTATTTAAATTTCTACACTCCTCTTTTGTGTCTTGTTGATTGTCACATCTGTTCGTTCTGTCTTTTTACCTATTCTTCTCCAGCTCAAATTATCTTCGTTAGTCGCTAACGTTTTCGTCTTGAGTATCTGGCTTGTAACTTCTTGCACTCTTTAATTACCCAATCATACTGAGAGGAACCAACATAGATTAGACTGCTCAGGCTCGCCCTGTCGCAAACTAAGTATTTCTTTGCTGAGTTCTTGTTTAACAATACATTGGCATCATTAGTTGCACATTATTATGACCCTTTTGAGACCCTTTCGTGGTGACCGCGGCCAGATCAAAAAATGGTTAGTCTTTGGGTCAGCCCTGTCTCTCTTTATTATGCTTGTCCATGTCTTCATTGCCCAAAACTTCCTATTGAGGAATGACAACGAATACTCTGCTAGCTGTCAAACATTGTTGCAGCAAGGCCAATGGTTGAAAAACTACACTAAGTCTGATCCTCAAAACTGGCAACCTCAGGACTGTACAATGCATACTTATGACACGGAGAGTATTCTTTCATGTTCAAAACCTGGGACCAGAATTCTCTTTCTAGGCGACTCGACTGCCCGCCAGATCTTCTGGGAAGTCGCAAACATTATGAATAGTTCCATCCTTCCAGATGGTAACGAGCATGGAAACATAGAGTATACCATAAACGATGTCAAAATTCGAATGCTCTGGGATCCATATCTTAACAGAACTGAAGCGTTCGGTGATGTCGAAACTATCGCAAATTCTGAAAAGGAACTTGGGTTGACTACTTTTCTTTACATTACTACGGGTCTCTGGCACTCAATGTTTGAGCCTAGAAAAGATGTCATGATGAGCTATAAGCGCTCAGTAGATCGCATTGTTAATGTGCTCAGAAATCAATTACCGGGCTCATTTGGATCTGTTTACTTTGGTCCAACTCAGGTACCACAATTTCACATGCTTGACAAATCCCGCAAAGATGTTATCACACAAGAATATCTAGATCAAATGAACGCTTATACTGATGAGCTATTCAATTTCAATCTCAATTCCCGCACACGCAATACGGGCAATTCCGGAAAAATATTTACTGAAGACAACCGGACAGCGGCCTTTTACACTCCTGTGTTTAATCAGTATGGACCGGGTCATTTGTCAGTATATGACTCCATTGGGTTACATTATCGTAAGCCGGTCTTATCCGTACAAGCTCAGACTTTGTTCAATCATCACTGCAATCCACTCATCGTGAATAAGTTACAGACTTTTCATAATGTTACCTGCTGTGCTCCATATTACCGCACTAAAACTGGCGCCCCAAACTGTTTGATTGTTCTCCTGGGATTTTTTGGACTGCTGGGCGCCTTCTTACTTGTTAGGATGTTTTCTGACTGCTCCATGCCTTCATCACAAACTCTGCAAGCAGCTGTGGCCGTTATCTCAGCGACTATCGTGTGCACACTATATGCATACTTGTGTGACCGTACACACGCTGTCAACAAGCAGTACAATGTCGCGTCATGGTCCGAATTTGCAGTGTATCTGCAGATCATTCTGATTTGCGCAATACTGACGTTTTCAAGGCGCCGAAATGTAGTTTCGAGGGCCCAGACTAATTTTCTCGGTCATTCATTCCTTTTGGCGGAGTGGAGAGGTGTAATTTTATCATTATGGCTGGTGACTAGAGTTACAGGGACTGCAAGCACAAATATTCAGGGCCAAGTATTTGTAAAAGTCCTTGAAGCGACTTTGATTTTCACCGAAACTTATGAATACATGCTACGCACTTTGGCTGGCGAAATCACAAAACTTAGATGGACATCCGACATTTTTCGCATAAACTCATGCGCCATCATTTTTGCGTGGTCGCTCGACACGAGTTACTTTTTTTACAATCTTCCGCTGAAAGTCTCCTTTTGGTACACTTTTGTATATGTTGGATTTGGCGCTCTACATGGATGGTTCCAGGAAGGGGACACCAGCGGAAACAATATAGGACCAGGATTTATCAAGCTCAGCTTGTTAGGGGCATGTACAGGATTTGGTCTTGTTGCATTTTGGAATCCATTTAACGTATCTGTAATGCAAAACACTGTCGACTTCTATGCTGAGTTTTGGGTAGGTTTGGCAGCCGCAACCTTAGGTCTAGTAACTTTTAACCGAATGTTTGCAACTGGTCTTCTTGAAATTATAGAACAGTCGCGGGCAGCACAATCAGCCATTATATTTCTTATTACGCTCGCTGCTTTGGGATTAACAAACTTACTACTCATTTTTGGTGCAGAGTCCGTGTCAAGATATGCACAGCATCAAATGGCAACTCTTGGGCTCATTTTTGTCTATATGGGTATACGCAATATTTTTCTAAGAATCTCTGGTAGCATCAGTATAGGCAACAACGACACCATAGATATTGTGTACTACTCAGGTGGTATGGAGCTAATTGGATCTTTTTGGATGGAATTATTTGTTCTCAGTTTCCATATGTTCTTAGCTGGAGATGGCAGCTTACAGTTATACTTGCTAACAACTGGTACAACCGCAGATGATTGGCAGACATTGCACCTGCGAAGAGCTACAAACATATTTTTGGTGACAACAATCTTTGTACTTCTTGCTCGGTCATTGGGTAATGCATGGGATTTGTTCGCTAGTATATCACTGGGACGTTCCCGGGGCCAAACTGTGAACTGGAATCTGAGCCGAAGTAGTAGCAGCAGTAGTAGTAGGTGTGACTTCAGTACTAGCAATAATGAGACTTGTGGACATGTGGAGCTATGCAAAATTGAATCTGGTTCGGAAATTCAACTGAAGGGAAACAGTGTGTCAAAAAGCGATTTGAGCAGTACTGAGATTGTTGAGATTCTAGAACAGATCGACGAAAAGGTTTAAAAAAATTACTTTGACAAATTAACACGAGCACTAAAAGAAATGATTTTATTCCTTTCACAAAGGCCAAGGGGTGCTAATAAATATATAACACCTCTAGAGCAATCTCTGTTAACCATATAGACGCATTTATTTTTGAATTTTTAATTGTTACTTTTTTCTATTTTGCAACTTTTTTTTAAGTAGGGATCCCTTGTTTTAAATGACTCCATCCTTCAAGATGTTTTTCATAACAGGCGACTAATATGATAAATTTATCGAAAAAGAGGTTGCAATTTTTCCGGAACACAATGTGAATGAAAGTAATTTGGTGTCAGGTCTCTAATTGCGTTTTCATAAAAATATTAAGGAAAAACCATTTGAAAGAGGGTTTTCACAGGCGAGAAGTTCAAGCATTGATGGAAGAAGGGCTTAAGCTCTCAAATTTCTAGATGCAGAACTAGCGCTAAATTTATCATGGGTATATATTGTACAAACTGCAAGTTTATCCTATCTTACCATATTCAAAACCTAGATTTAATAGTATTTGGTGTGACTTTAGTTTCCAAATTTTTTATTTTTTGTTGAGTGATTTGGAAATGGCCCCTCTTGTTAAAATGGAGAATAGCGGGATTGGTTAATGCTTAAAATCAGTATATTATAAGACTGAGTCTACTTATGTAGCCAAGCAAGGTGGAAAAATAGCTTCTTTGGTCAAACCGAATAACCGACAAGATTTCCAATAAGTAGGAATTGCCGACAAGGAATAGAAAATAAGTTGTTCCATTTACTTGGATGAATTCAAAGTTCGGTGTAAAAGACGGCAATTCTGTTTCACGTTTCCATATGAAATAACCATAGTTTCTCAAATGTAATACATACTTTTTATAGTCTTCAAGTCACAATAGGTACTCGAACAGACGATACAAAATTAGATTTCGCTTGAGAGTACCGGAGTTACAATATTGGGTGGAAAACTTCAAATTTCTCCGAACATTAAATATTCCCTCTGCGGCCTTGAGAAATTAAGTCTCTTTATTATTAAATCTTGCAGTGGATATTAGACACTTTTAGCCACTCAGCTTTTGTAGTTATTTTTTTAAAGAGGCTCTTATTACTACTTCATTAAGACTAAACCCTTCTTCTACGGTGGTGGCGAGGACGAGGAGACTTCGAAATTTCTTACCAGTAAGTTCTTAATAACATTTGGAAACATTTCTCCTTTTGCCATGTCGTCGGAGTAAACGATCCTTGCTGGAGTTTTGATAACTGGTATTTTTTGTTCTTGCTTTGGACTACCACACCACTCTAAAGAGCAACTTTAAACGTTTTTGTAATTTGAGCACTGAATTCCTATTTTACATCGAAGGATTTCAGTTTTGAATTCAAAAAGTCTGTTAACTTGCGAAAGTAACCGAAATTAGAGTACCACCAACTAAAATAGTGACGGTGATGGTTGCCAGTGCTGTCTAAGCGTAATATCACGTACCACGACATCTGAATCCAGCCACACGCAGAACAAGAGGAAGACAAAAGCCTTGAACCGAACCGAAGGCAACTTTAACTCGTAAAACACGCTTTTCGGGTTAGACTAATCTGACTATCCCATCTAAGCTGGCCTAACGAAGGTCGCATGGCCTCATCCCATCCATTGATTCAGCATGGCAACTGCCGCTCCTGATGCGCTAAACTTGATAATTGAATAAATATAAGTTTATTCTAGTCAAAAGCATGGGATGTAGAAAAAAAAACACTCAAACTGAAACTTTGACTTCATAGTAAAATATTACATCCCTCCTAGTCTACCGATCAAAAAGGAATGGAAAACAAAAATTGTACCCTCTAATGTCATGTGGTTTAAAATTAATTAATATGGAATAATCAACCCCAAGCTCCATGCATCATTTCTGTACACCTCGGCTATCTATCCGACATAAAATATTTTCAGAGAAAAAATGACATCCTCGAATTAATGTCAAAAAAGAACTGAGACAGGCATATGCTCGAAGTCCTGAGGTGGCTACTCTGTCCCTCATCTGTTTCCGCCACTATGCCTTAGTCCAGAACTGTTGAATACCAAGTCGTAAAGGAAATTTACTGCGCAAGCACATTGTTGAACTAGGGATTAGCTCGTTACCGCCACTCAGAACGAACTGTAATCAACCGCATTCAATTTTGAAAATACCCAGGCGGCTACTCGTAGTCCACTATGATAATGCAGATTCACTGTAGAATCAACAGAGGAGAGTTCCAGCTTTAGTATCATCTCCATGATCACCATATACGAGGTCTGAGCTGACCCTCGTGTAAAGTTCGACTTTTATTTACGAATAAAAGTTAAAAACAAATGAGCACTCAAACAAATGTTGAGTTTGGGGTCTAACATTCCCCAAAGATTCGTCCCGGTGACCAAAGTGAGTGTTAGTTTATTCTAACATGCGGAATAACCTCATCTAGTGCAACCCAAACTTGGTGGCTCAATGTATTCCAGTGAGTCAGTAAACCTCTACTGCTTTTCATTTTTCATTTTATACTTTTTGAAAATAGGAAAGAAAGCGAAAAGCTAAATTATGTTAGCTGCAGAAGTTAACCAGACTGAAAGAGGGACGCACAGACGTACACAGACCCTGGAAAAGGGAATGGACGGAAACATAAGATTTTTGAGTAAGTTCTAAATTGGTTCGGTTTCTGACCTTGTATCGACCGACCAACTTCCTAGAAGAAGAAAATACGCTTGCAAAAGAAGAATACAAAAATGCCTATATAAATGTTCTAATGTTTGTCAATTCCTTTTTTTTTAGATTAAAGCATCCCCTCTGCAAAACATTAAACAAACAAGTAATGGCAAAACAATCTCCAAAACGAGCAAGTGCTTCCACTACGGGCAAATGTACGCGATTGACTATCCCTGAGGTCATTAAGGAACAAATATGTACCTTTGTGCTGACAGCTTATACCCCTGTATCTGGGAAAGATATTCAGTCTTGGGCAAAGCATCAGTTTGGTTATAATTTTCCGCAGTCAACTATTTCGACGTTACTGAGTTCAAGAGGTATCACCATAAAACGCAGTGGATGCAGGGGCAGACCTCCGATATTAAATAAATGTGGGCACCAGCAACAGCAACAGGTGATAAACACTGACAATGCTAGTTCTCGGACTGGGTCCCTTGTTGATGCACGAAATTTACATTATCAGCAACAAAGGCGACGCAGGTCTACCTGTGCAACCGGGACACTGCATTCAAACGGAAATTTTATAGGTAGCAGCGAGGGGAGCATTGAGCTAGAGGAGGAAAAACCAGCAATTTCAAAGCGAACGGGTTTACTTCTTTGCGATTTACAAAGGCTGGCTGATTTTCGATTAAGGTCTAGTTCCTCAGAATATCCTGAAGTCGAAATAGCTGTCCTTGAAGATGTCTACAACATGCTGCTTCAGGGAAAGACACCTATATCTTGTGCATGGCTCTTTGGTCAAACGCAGTTACTGTTTCAACAGCATCAACAGCACCATCGCCCTCGGCGACGACATTCATCCCCGTCAGTAACTCGTACCTCTTCATCTACCTCCGCGGAAGGCACCAGTGTTAGCACGGGCTCAACCTCTACAAAATACATTTCTCAATTTTTGAACCAGCTTTACAACAAGTATTATTTAACCAACACCATTGCAGAACACCTCATTTCCCATCGTTTGACTTATGTTGAAATGCTCCAGAAATTGAGCACAAAATTTCCCGCACTCAATTTTGCACCTACTACAACTGTAGATCATTCCCTGTTAGATCAGCAATTGCCAGACCAAAGGCAAGACCATGGGGAAGGCCAAAGGCAAGACCAGCAACAACATTCGGTGTCTCCTCTAAACACTTGTTACATTTCACATACCTCTTTGTCTACTTCATCAAGAGATGGCCACGCTGGTGATGTACGAGAACAATATCTTTCGACTAATACTAATGACTCTACAGTTGACAGTCTCCAAGAGCACCACCACGTCAATAGTAATAGCACGAACGTATCAATACCACTTTCACATAACAACCTCAATCCTCTGCTTCATAACCTCCAATATCCCCTTCCTACTTCTCAATCTTTTGTCAGTCCAAGTGGGGTGACGTCAGCTAACACTTTTACTGGTTCCATGACACCCACAGTATCTTCATTAGCAGCCGAACCTTCTCAAGATCAACTGTTTCACATCCCAGTTTACTCAATGGACAAACGATACTGCTTGTCGTTGTCTGACCTTCAGCAGCAACAGCAACAACAACGACAGACTGAGTTCGACTTTTCTCAAAACCTTCTTGATTACTGGTCTGAATCTTATTCCTCAGCAAACTTCTTGCAGTCAAATTTGCACCAATATGAGTTTTCATTCCCTCAATCACTCAAACGCAAGAATACTGAAAAGCCCGCTACTCCCTTTCTACTACCACCTACTCCACCACAAGTTCCATTCTCCCATGACCAGGATACCATGCCCCACCTCCTGCTTCAGGCGAGCGTGTATTCTTCTGACTTAAACCTGAACCTTTAAATTACTTGTATATTTAGTTCTGTAACATGTATATTTACTCGCAATTTACCTCTGCCAGTCCATCCTTATTGATATCATTGTTGCCTTCCTGTAAATTCTCCTTCGCCCCGTTTTCTTCCAGGTTATCTTCAAACTCATTTTCGTTGCCTGTATTGCTCTTTGAAAGGCTCTGGACTTGTTTCGCCTCTAGAGTGACTATAGGCTCCATTTCCGCTCTTGAAATGTCCATGTTTAATTCCCCTAATCTCAGCTGCTCCACGCTGTTAGAATGTATTTCTTTGAGCTCCTCAATATTCTGTGACATATTTTCGGCCGCTAGAATTGTTAGAGTGTGCGCTTTCATATACACTTTAAAATCTCACCTGTGTCACATGCCTGTTGCGGACGCACATCTACAACTGTTGTTAGCACAAGTTTGTCGAGACTAAAACTGAATTACCAAGTCCAGGAGGTAGTTTCGGCCCCTGATACTCCACCGAGGAGTGTGCGTGGCCAAGCCATTCAGCCAAATTCATCACATCTGTAGGTGCCAATGACAGAACAGACTTTTCTAATTTTAACAAGCCTACTTTTGTGCACAACTCGCGCGCAACTAGTGGTGACCCCAGCTCAACTAGGCCCTTTTGGCGACCAAACTCGTCCAATGTTTGGTACAGAAAAACACCAACGACCAAGCCGTAAAGCGAAAAAAACTTGTGCAACTCAACTGGAGCCCATGATGCGGGAATGTTCCGGACAATAAGTGTCGTAAAAGGTATATTTGGAACGCCGTCGAAATAGTGACGGGCTGGTACAACATACGACGTCGCCTCCTGTTCAAACTTTCTGGCTGCGGCGGTACGCGGCTTAACATTCCTAGTTCAGAAGGTGAGTGGTTTTGAAGCGAAGCTGACCGACAACTGAAACTTACAGAACTAAGTCATTGAGCATCAGGTAATCTGGATGAGCCAACGCACGTTGAACAGACTCTGCGTACTGGAACCTTACAAAACAATAGTCCTGGGTATTCTTGTTTTCTTCATTCTTCTTCATCAACACAACCTTCACAGGACCTATTTTTTAGTTAGCACGCCTAGCAACGTCACATATGGTAGCAAAGTAATACCAAACTGTGAAAAAAGTTCAATTAAATCTTCCTGAGTAGTAGTTGGTATAATATTGCCAACAAAAATTGTATGCAACGCCTCCAAATCTTTTTGTTGCTGGCCATAGTTTTGAGCAACCCCAGACTTAAAACGTGGTGATACTTCATCACTAGCCAGACTTGTTCTCCGGTGCGGCGCTACATAGCTCGTTGCTCTTTTGGTCATGCTACAACGCGTTAGTCTGCTATTGCATCGAAAAAAACGACAACCGTGGTATGCTTACTGAAGGTCTTTGTGTACGACCTCACCTGGCGCAACGTTCTCTTTGCCATACTTGCTCTTGGATTTGCCCATGATGAAGTTGTGAGAAGATGAAAGATGATAAAAATAAAAAAAATTTCTTTGAAGCGATTTATATATTGAGACTTGTGGGAGGGTTTCAATTAAGATGTGACCCTCACAACGGAACAGCCACAAGACTTATGTTGCTCAGATATAAACTGCTGAGGGTTTGGCTTTATTTTGAACGTCATTTTGAAATTTATGAAATATATGGCTACTTTAGAAAGAAGTTTCTAAAGCAGATTTTGGATTTTGTGTCAGAGTCTTTTGCAGCATTTCAAACTGCTCCTTGAGAACCTTGTTTTCATCTCTAAGAATGTCAGCCTCACGCCTGGCCTGGTTGTACCGAGAAGTTAAATATTGCGACTCGCCGCTATGATTCCTGTGCTCAGCACGCAGACCTTTGAGTTCTACTTGTAAAGTCTTCAGCTTTTCCCGCAGGACATAGGCCTCGGCATCAACAGGTAAAGAAGAGTCTGATATAGATGACACAGATGATATAGAAGCTTGAGATAGGCGACTATCAATATCGCTGTTCCCTGGTGAAGAGACGGGCGAGTGATGGTTGCTAGCACTGGTATTAGTGTTGCTAATACTACCAGAAGAAAGAGCATATCGTAATTGGTCTTCGTACATTTGACGTTCACTACGTTTTTCCCGTAGTGCGTTATTTAGTCGTTCCTCCATTGTCTCTGCCATTTCCATGAGCTCCGAGTAACTTGTTTGACACTCCTCCAGCTCAAGATTTCGTTCCTCTAGTTTAGTCTGCATTTCCTTAGCGTATCCCCGCGACTCCAACAATGAAGTTTGAAGCGCACTAATAGTTTTCTCGTAGTCCGTAATGACATTTTCCACAGCTCTGTGGAACTCTTGCGATCGATCGGCTCGCTCTCTAGTAGCATCGGTACTCCAACTAGTACACTCATTGAACCCTCGCGACAAATCAAAATTTTTGTTAATTGGACTCGACGTGGTAAAGGACTGTCGTGAAGATGAGAGCGAATGTCGTGGAGAAGACGTTCTCAGCTGTGAAGTGGGTGTCAGCACAATTGAAGACTTAGTATAAGCAGACGAGTTATTTTCTTTGAGGGCCGGCAGTTCTTCTTGTAAAGCGTATTTATTCAACGGAGTTTCAGGTCCTTCATACAGTCTTGTTAGACCGGTCTTGGAAATTTCTGAAGTCAATTGCATTGCACGTGCTTGTTGCGCAAACGCAAGGGTATTTAAAGTCTCTGAGGCATGCTCCACTTCATTCGAAATGCATGCAATTAAGTGAGTAGTTGTGCTGCTATCTAGAGAGTCTTGTAGCAGTCTTGTCAACTTTGAATCTTTATAAGAAATGTGAAGATGCTGTTGCTGTTGCGACAGTTGGGTAAAAACGCGTCCAAGGCTAGCTAACCCAGTATTGATAAAGATTCTTTCTTTTGCACAATCACCCTCAGCGCTTGACGTTTTTAACCTCTCGCTTCCTGCCAAATCCACAAAGTTTAGTTTACTTGTAATGGCAGCGCAGTTTTTATGAAACCTAGTTTTCTTGTGCGTCAGTTTGATTGTAAATATAGCATGGGACCGCGATAACTCTGAGTTCACCAATGTCGAGTTTGTCTGACGTGCTGCAGAACCGCGTTCGAGAAGACTTAGCAATTGTTCGAAGGACTCAACTGGAAAATCACGGAGACCAGAAACATTGATATTTCCCTTAGCATCCTCTGTAATGGCAAGATTGGGAGAAGAGACTAGCGGGGTGAAGCTTAGCAGATCTCGTAACTGTTCATTATAGATTTCAACATACGACACAGATAATGTCCATGGAATGTCACTATTTGCTCCTGGCGCCGGCGCCGGTAGTGTAGAAGTCGTAGAGTGATGGCGATAGTGCCTGGATGTTGTGGATGGTATCCGATTAGCGGATGCGCGCGGGATCTGGGTCGCTAGTTTTCGATTTACAGTAGCTTTGCCTAAAGGCGGAGAAGAACCAAGACTAGTAGTTCTCGTATGACCGAATAAAATTGACGTCGGCTGAGTAGAAGAATTGCTAGATGATAACTCCTGAAATAGAGCGCGAGCAGCCCTCGGAATTAGCCCCACTGATTCTGGCTGACGACCAATTGCTGAAAAATGTTCTCCTGTAGTGCCCATTGTATACGACTTTCCCGCTCCAGATTGACCATACGCAATTATCGACACATTACGTCTTTGCTTGAACGAGTCCAGAACGGAAGGCGCAAGTTGTTCCCAAACCATCTGCTGGCTTGCGGAGTCATCAAGTACCCGATCAAAGGCAAAACTCCGAGACCCTGAAGCAGCAGTGACTGATACTCGATGTTCCCCTGTGAGAGCAGTTACCACTGAATTAATCGAGCATGAAGGTTTGACTCTTACGGCTAAATTGTACAGAAAAACAAAGTAAGTTAGAGTTATGTGCGAGAAACATTCCGGATGGCGTATAATGGGGTCGTTAGACTTACCAACTGAGACAGCAACGGGATCGCTGGCTAAGGAAGAGGTGAATTTCTCAAATAGGGCTGTGCGGCCGCTAACAAGAGGAGAAATCATAGCGAAAGAAAATGATATTATAGGAGGTTAACGCTTCCTACACAACGCGGGAAAAATATATGTTATTGAAACCTCACAGTGTGTAGAATGAAAAAAAATCGTGAGGGAGAAAATAAACGGAGTCAACAAGTTTCAGCATTCCTGAGAGACCTGAGAAGTTGTAAAAAATGCAGTTTACGTTGAACATTTCCAGTTCTGTAACCGTGTTTGACAGACTGTTGGGCACACGTGATGAATGCAAGTATTTGTGAAACACGAACCAAAAGGGATATTTTCATCTTTAAGAGAAGCCAGACTATGGCGTCTCAACTATAAGCCAAGCTCTACGAGATAAATTAAATAAAAAAATATTTACACTCTTGAGATATTTCTATGATTATTAACAAATGTTTGTTTTATTCAGTACGTTGGATATGCATTGGTACGAGTGTGGAACATTGCTTAAGAGTCGTCTGTGTTAAATGATACAACCCCTCTCAGAAGACATAACTCGGCCCAAGCAGGATTTTTACAAAGAGACCAAATTTATTGCTTTTCTAATTATGTCTATTAGTAGATGGATTTTAACAAGATTCTTCATGATTTTTTCCACAAAAATCTATCCTCTTTCACAACCATACCTTACTTCTTCAATTGCCTTGCACAAAAAATCGATATTTACCTAAATGCATTGTATTTCCAATGGAAAATTGGCAAAAGCAAATGAGCGTGAGTGCAACACTTATACAAATTGTATTTGGTTTTAAATTTGAAACAATTTTATTATTATTACTTTTATTTTCTAAACCATTGATTAAAAATATGGCGATTAATTCTCCAAGAGAAACGCACTAGCTATGATTAGTTAGATCTGATAAAATTCTCTTGCTTGTATTGTTTGTAGGCTTATTGTTTTCCATCAAATCTAGGAATACTACGGAGTATAAGAATTGTTAAATATTCTATATGAGTGGTAGCATTTTATTATCAAACATTGTTGGCTGCTTAGCCGCTGTTTCTAAAACTGTTGATGACAGAAAAACTAGACCATGTAATAACCACATTTTTACTGGCACACTTTTCACATCCACTTTCATTTGATAACACTAAATGTTCAAAACTATTAAAACTCACAGTTCAAAAGCAAACAACTATCAAAGGTGATAATTCGTTGCATCTCCGTTTAATTAGTAAGCAATTATATGACAAGTGATGTTTTGTGTCAACCTTGATTAATAAGATTAGACTATATTTGCTAGGTATTAAATTTGAAAAAGTACTGTAAGTCATTAATGACGTTGGAAGTAAATATATAAGCTAAACATAATAATACAAGAGGCAAATTATAAGATATTAAGAAAGGGCCTGAGCTGAATTGTAAATACTTATTCAGATATTCATAATTTGCACCAAGCCCAAGTGATATATCCTTAGCAGAGGATGAGGGATGTGGCCTAGTGGAAGGCGCTTTGTAACCAAAGTAAGTTGACGGTAACCTGTCTGTCACATTGGGTGCCGGGTTCGATCCCCTCCTCGGTCTGATATTCGCCATATCAGAAACAAAAACAGGCCTGAGTATGCTGCTTAAAGTACTCAACCGCTGGTTTCTCAAGGTTTCACCTCGA
>JAKVQY010000071.1:0-30507 GCA_030463045.1 Geotrichum macrosporum | reverse complement strand
TTTAAATTAAGATGGTTTTTTTCATGTGTGAACATATGACCCTGGACAAAAAAAAAAATGGGGGGATTGGTTGTTCATACAACTTTTTTGTTGTTTGGTTTTTTTTTTCCCCGTTCCAGCTCCTTTTTTTTTTTTATTTTTTTTACTTTTTTTTTTTTTCTTTAATTTTGTTCCCACATTTTTTTTCTCTTCTTCTTTTTCCTCTCCTTCCTCCCTTTGAACTCCTAAATAACAACGTCCATCTTCAATTCCTTCAAGCAAACGAGATCCTTTAATTCAAACTTTACCGTGAACCTTTGTCATTGATTCCGTTTAGTTTGTTTCAATTAATTCGTTTTTTATCGCAGTCATAGAACAGCCAGCACCCTTTAGCACCACCCCCAACACCACCCTCATAATGACTTCTGAAGTAAGTTTGATGATCGCCAATCGTGTTTTTTTTATTATTTTTTTTTTCTTATATTCTCTCCTTTCCATTTGATTCTTCTTTTATTTTCTTCACGTTTGGGTTTGTTTAAGTGCTCCGTTTTGGATGGATTTGGATAATTTTGCTCCAGGCAGCAATGTCTAAGCCTGTGAATGGAAACCTGGACTTAAGTTTATTCTTTCATCATTTTATTGAATCTCTTCCATCTATCCATTGAATGAGTGCTTGTAGTTGATATACGCACTGACTGGTCTTGTGAGCGCGGGTACGTGGCCAGTTGGTGATCTGTTTACTTGACGATTTCTGGCAAACTTCAATAAAAAAACCTCAAGACCTGATTGTTGTATACAACCTACAGATTATTCTTTACTTCTTCAAGCTCGAAACTCATGGAATTTACTCATGTGAACCCCCTCCTTTTTTTTATTATTCATGGAAGGTGCTTTTCACAACTCAATATTTCAATATTTTGCAACAAACCATATGTATTGGATTATTTTTTGCATTGTACTAACTCATTTATTTTAATAGAGAGATACAAAGACTTTTCTTGCCAGGCTCTGCGAGCAGGCCGAGAGATACGATGAAATGGTTGAATACATGAAGGCCGTAGCTAAAACCGGCGAGGAACTCTCCGTGGATGAGCGAAACCTTCTTTCTGTAGCCTACAAGAATGTCATTGGAACCCGCCGTGCTAGTTGGAGAATAATTTCTTCCATAGAGCAGAAAGAGGAAGCTAAGGGCTCTACTAGCCATGTCGATCAGATCAAGAGCTACCGATCAAAGATCGAGAGTGAACTTGAAGATGTTTGCAACGATGTCCTGGAGGTCCTCACTGACTCTCTCCTTCCCAAGGCCGAGTCTGGTGAATCCAAGGTATTCTATTACAAGATGAAGGGTGACTATCACCGTTATCTTGCCGAGTTTGCATCTGGGGATAAGCGGAAGGATGCTGCTACTGCTGCTCACGAGTCCTACAAAAAGGCTACCGATATTGCTCAAACCGACTTGACTTCCACTCATCCTATTCGTCTTGGTCTGGCTTTGAATTTTTCTGTCTTTTACTATGAAATCCTCAACTCACCAGATCGTGCTTGCCACCTTGCCAAGCAGGCTTTTGATGATGCTATTTCTGAGTTGGACACTCTTTCTGAGGACAGCTACCGTGACTCCACACTCATTATGCAACTCCTAAGAGATAACCTTACTCTGTGGCAGAGCGATCTTGAAAGCTTACAACCTCAGGCTGAGGCTTCCGAGGCCCCTGCTGAGACTGAGTCTAAAAAGGAAGCTGAGGCTGACGAAGAATTGAAGGATTAAGTACTTCGAAGATAGCTTCTACTGTAAACTTGTTCTTTTGATCAACATATTTCATTTAAATAGTAATAAATCCATGGGCTGTTAAACCTTGATAGTAACCTTTTTTTTAATATGCAGAAAAAATCAACTCAGCCTTTAAGCCGCCAATATAGCGCTGCAAGCTTTACAAACTATGGCAGTTACCATTTAAGTGTGTTTAAGAAAGTATCATAAATTAGTAGCTGCTACTTAACGGCATTTCTAATCTATGGCCACAAGATATACCATCCCTTTCTCTCCAATCAAGCCAATATTAATCGTCGTTTCATACTCTTCTGCTTCAAATACTTACTTTTGCCTGCGAAATGTAAATCCCAAATACTTTTTCTGGTATCCTGATTTTGCATTTGGGTCCATGGCTAACTTCGATTCAACTTGCTTCCGATGCGTAATAATGTCCACGTACATGTTTTGAATGTCAGGTGAATCAAAATCATCAAAATACTTGCAATCCGCATCGTGATCAAGACTAGGGACAAATGGAGGCGTGACTCTGTTTTTGGCACTCATAGTGGCAAAAAACGGGTGCTGTAGAATCTGGCTACTAGTTTGTAGACGGCGACTTTGGCTCGTAATCAAACGAGTAATTAAATCCCAAGACATGTCATCGATGAATCCAGTCCTGTTTGAGTGTTCATGATAATGATATTGGTCCTGATGATGATTTTGAAAAGTATGGGAATGCTGCGGTGGAAGGATAGGAATGGACGCCCCGAAGCATACATTGTCAAAGTATTGAGATCCTATTCCTCCGTTACCTTCATTTTTGCTGACTCGGCTGTAGTAATCAGATGTTGGTCGGTATATACGCGGTCTAATTCGAAGTACATCTTGCCACTGGATAATCTTAGCGGGGTTTCCATGGAATGGTGTTTTGCTGGTAAACATTTCGTACAACAAACATCCTAAGGACCAAAAGTCGACAGTGTTGTTATACGGTAATCTCTGAACCACCTCGACAGCCATGTAATCTACTGAACCCACGGTTTCTTCTGACCAAACAGGTACATCCATGTAACTACCCATGGCAGGAGCTGAAACTGGTGGGTGATACTTTTGTGAAAAATCTGTTAAAGGGCCTGAGTCGGTGCCTGATGGCGCGAGAGAGAATGACAATGAATCTTTTGTAAACTGAGCCTGTAAGCTCACAATACGCTTTTGTGACAGATTGCCACACGCTAGCCCAAAATCTGCTAGCTTCAAGTGACCTGATGCGTCAATCAAAAAGTTCTCGGGTTTAACATCACGATGAATGTAACCCAACTCATGCACAGAGGATACCGCAAACACCATTTCAAGAAAGTAAAATCTAATCTCATCTAATTCCAAAGGCAATGATGAATTCAAAAATGTACGAAAATCTCCACCTGGAAGATATTCCATGGCCAAATATAGGGAGGACTCATCCTGAAATGAATACAGAAGCTTTACTAAGTGAGGATATTTGATGGAAGCAAGGATGTCGCGCTCTGTTAGAATTTGCAACTTCTGGTCTTTTCGCTGAATGTGTAATTTTGGGATCGTCTTCAGTGCACAAATCTGGCGCGTAAACTTGTGACGTACTAAATGAATTTCACCAAAAGCACCCTGTCCAATTTGAGTAAGTTTGATAAAATCACAAAGTCGCGGTTTAAGCCGCCGCTGTCTCAAACCAGCAGATTCAGTCACGTAAAAGTCAGTGATACTCTTGTAAAGATCTGCCGACCGTAATCCTTTAGATTCGCCTACAAGCGCATTTCCTTGAAGAAACGACTTATACCTCGCCTGTCTACCTTGCAGGTATCTAAATAAGTTCGTATAATAGTCGAAAAAATCTATCAAAGTTAGAACTCAATCACATGAAAATTCTCAGATGCATTACGCCTATAAATGGTAGCAGTGTTGCGCGCCTGGCTAACCCGAGGGCGGTTCTTGTCCATAATAAAAGGTCTCGAGAAATGAGCATATTGATCGTAGCTTTCGGGAAAATTCATACCACTTCCATTCTCCTGGTTCATTGAGAAATGGAATACATCCTTTTGTGATATTGGGAGGCCACCCCAAACAGGCTGTTGGGGTGTTTCGACTTCACCCATCCGACTGTCTGCAATATCTCGTTCATTTGCATTCACAGTGCGTGTTTCATGAGTAGTATTAGGCCTGGCCCAGTAGTCGTTCTGCCCTATGCTTAGTGGATTCTTATTTTCCATGCTGATCTCATATTGTTCTTTTATTGGGCTTCGCACCTCAGACATTGCAATGGGGGTGTTTGATAAATTGTAAAGTCCAGCAGTTTCTAGCTTGGCTTCGGGTACCATCACAATTTACAAACAGACTTGAAAGCAGTTTCAAGTTAGCCAAGTAGAAAGAAGAATCATTTTGCTGTCAAGAAATACTTCTCCGTTCTTCAATCACTGTCTTAGGGTAACACAAAACTCCAGAATAACACGAATTGCACGAACCAAACCCTAAATAGGTAGTTATTTTTTTTCTCGCGTTTTGATTCTTTTTCAATACAACATTGATTCAGGTTTTAACGTGACTTATGAGTTGACACCTTGGCCCACAATAGCAGGTGAAATGAACTATTTGGAAGCCGACTTAACTGAGGGAAATCTTGACTTTGCCACAAATCAGCAAGCCGCTGCAGGATATCAAAGAACCATACCAACAGCCATTCACCAGCGGAGGAGTCAAGTTTTGGCAGAGCCATTACTAGTCCAGATTGTACTGATTCTGGATATCTCAAAATCGAAACTTTCATTACTAGATGCGATCAAAGCAGACCTTGATTTTCCGCAACAGCCCCAGGAACTTCCGGAAACCTCGCGCAGTAGACGCTCTACGCGTAGAATTATTCGCTTGCCAGGAACACAAGATCAGACTCAATCAGATAATGGCGATGACCCAGAATCTGCTCAAATAACTGCCCCTCGACCCAATGGACAATCTACTGCCTTTAAATCTTCACCTAAATCCGTACACAAAATAATTTTGCAGGACGCCAAAGGAACGCTAGTCTATGGAATCGAGCGCCAAAAATTACCATTTCTTTTCATGACAACTCCCCTTGGGTCTAAGGTATGGATGTCAATTTGTTTACTTTATGCTTGCATCTAACTAACAAGATAGCTTTTACTGACCAGAGTCAAATTTTCTCGAGGCGTAGCATTACTAGATCCCTCAAATACCAAATATCTGGGAGGTCGCGTTCCACATCTCTTGGAGACCACGAGAATTCAAATCGTAAAGTTTCTCGAAGAAGAAATTGAGCACAACGACTAAAAAAAGTGACCCGCCATTTTAAGATGTTTGTACCCTAGTATGACCGTATTTTGTTTCAAAGTTCTATTCGAAATATCTATGAACGGCATTCTGATTGATGACAGCCCATATTAACTGCCATATTATTGCTATTCAAAATCACCAAGCGGCATTTATTTAAATACCAGATTCTAACTGTGATCGTTCACTGCATCTCAGCTTATTTCTTTGGCTGACCAAGGCGTGTAGCAACATTTGTAGCCTCTTCGACAGCTCGAGCGACAGCGCTACGTACCTTGTTATCTTCCAAGGTCATCAAACCGCTAATGGTCGTTCCTCCAGGAGTGCATACAGCGTTCCGTAGTACAGCAGGATGATTTCCTTCCAAAACCATTTGGGCAGCACCGTGTAATACTTGCGCAGCGCATTCTTGTGCAACAGGATAAGGCATACCCATTTTGACCGCCCCATCAGAAAGAGCCTCGATCATGAGGAAACAAAATGCAGGACCACTGCCGCAAAGAGCAGTAGCAACGTCCATGAATTTTTCGTCCATGAAGAGACATCTGCCAGTGTTGTTGAAGATCCAGGATATGGACTCGCGGACAGAATCGGAAATTTCTGCGGGCAAAGATACAACAGTCATACCTGCGCCGATCTATTATGTTATTAGAGGTAGTTACTTACCATACTGTTCATGAGGTCTTACCTTGCTCGGCGTATTAGTCATGGCACGAGCAACACTTGTCCCAGTCAGCTCAGTGAGCTGTTCAATAGTTTTACCAGCAAGCAAACTGACGACAGTTTTGCCCTTGAAGAGTTCTTTCGGGATTTTGGAAAGTATAGCATCTGCGAGAAAAGGTTTGCAGCCCAAGATAATCAGGTCTGACTCCTTGACAAGATCATTGTTGTTTCCAACAGTTGTATGTACCTTGCCTCCAAACGTTTTATTGAGGCGATCGAGAGAACCTTGACTATTGACAGTTGCCAAAAATTTGGCAGGCTGGGGAGCGCTGTTCCCAGCATCGCTGGTTGAGAACTTGCCTACAGATGTGATGATTGCGTTCAGTACAGCTGTACCCATAGTACCACAAGCCAGAACACCAACAGTGTATCCACATTTCAGTTCTTGAGGAGCCATTTTGTTTAAATACTTAACGAATATAACACGACGCGCACAACAGAATTGAAAAGTAATTTATTTCTCGAGAACATGTAATTGATATTTCAGGATTTTAGTCTATGCAGGGTTAGGATACCCCTGCCCTTGATAGGGCGAACGCTGTTTTCATCGCATTGCCCCTAATGTTGAGGTTTACAGGTTGTGTATACACCTGTTAATCAATCAAGATATTGTTATTGAAAATGACTAAAATGCAATTATTTCTTTTCAAGTAATAGCTCCCAAAGAGCACTATCATCCATGTAATCGTGGGAAACAACAGTGATCAAGAAATAGGTCTGATAGATATTCTCAATCAGTTTATAAGTAGCAGTGTTTTTTTGGTAAAGTCTCTGCCACTCCTTCCATATATTGAAAGCTTCTTCAGACCAAGCCAAAAATGACTCTTCCTCAATTATAGTTGACTGAAGAATCTCTCTATTTGGGAATGCACCCCAAGTGACTGCACTCGAGGATTCTTTAGGAAGATTTGTGATTAGGTCCCCTTTTGAATTGCTAGCATAGTAAGAGTATATGCTTGTTTCGGAGGGATTTGAAGGCGAAGACAACTTGTTTTTGAGCCTTTCAAAATCTTGAGGCGAAACAAAGAATTCAACAAAGGGCTTCTGAAAGACCCGGCCATTCTTTGGACCCCAGCCAAAAATTTTGTCGTCTGATTTTACTGCATTACAAGCAGGCTGAGATGCCACCGTCCACATACCACGTTGATTTAGCTGCAAAAGTTCCTCCTGAATTAACATTGTTTCAGCGTCCAGGGCCTGGTCGGACCAAGGAATAGTCTCAAGCTGACCTGTGATATGTTTCTGAAATAAAACACTTATGTCCTTGGCATCAACTGGATGTCCCCAGAGCTTGTAGGCCTTGTCGTTGTCTACGTGTAAACTAGGGCCATATCCATCAATTTCACCGTAAGCAGGTGAGCGTGAATCACCAAAACGACCATTGGGGAAGTCATCCCAATTGGCTTCTCTGCCAAGCGTACCCTCACCCGTAGAGATAGCTAAAATTTCATCTGAAGGTTGTGAATTGATCTCTGTTGGAGGTCCCATGGAATTTTCAGACACAGCTAAGAATGCGCTGCTTCCCGCATCCCTCAAGTCTGACACAATAATTCGGTTATGAGCAGACTGTCTACGCACCCTCTGCGTACCTTCTGCAGGTGCCTCTAATAAAAATTCTGAATTGCCGCTTCCTTCGGACAAAGCAATAGAGCCAGAGCTTTCAAGACTGGAAAATGATCCGCGGGCAAGAGATTTTTTGGCATTAGTAGAACTAGAAGGAATAAGAAGAACAGGACATCGCTCAATGACCTTTGCAACAGATTTTTCCAAATTTAGAGAATAGAAATGGAATCCGTTGACTTTTCTCTCGGTTTTTTGGTAAATTGTCGAAATAATTTTACTCAAAACATCAACACCGAGATCCTTAACCTTCTCATCATCTCCTTTCGGAATAATGTTAAAGGAATCAAGCAAAGCTGAAGGAATAGATGCATGACTCAATCGGGATGCTCTTACAAATGATTGATAAGTGTTGATAGGCATGAGACCCGGAATAATTGGAATCGTCTGGAGAAGGGGAGAAGAATGGCTTCTCAGAGTTTTTTCAAAATCAAGGAACTTTTCAACGTCGTAAAACATCTGGGTGATAATGAATTCTGCACCAGCCTCAACTTTTTCAAGTAAATACGGTAAATCTCGCTCTGTACTCTGACCTGAAGTGTAGCTACCATCAACGTGACCCTCAGGGTATGCTGCAACTCCGATACAGAAATAGTCTCCGTGAGTCTTCCGAATATACTTGACCAGGTCAACAGCATAATTGAACTCGTTGTCCACACTTGCTTCCCAATACTCTTCACCGCGAGGAGGGTCGCCTCTCAGAGCTAAGATATTGCGAATACCTGCCTTTTTTGCACGCGCCAAAGCGCTATCAAGCACTTTTTTATCCATGTTTGTGCAGGTTAAATGTAAGCAAGTCGTATTTCCTTGCTCCTGTGAGTATTGAGCCAAATCGAGAGACTTTTCTGCTGTAGACCCTCCTGCACCCCATGTAATGGTTACAAACATAGATCCCAACCGAGTCATACGCTGGATACGCGCTTTGAGATTCTCAAGACCCTATATATATATGACTGTCAGTAATGACCCTATTGATAGCTATCTGATGCTACTAACAGTTTTAGTTTTTGGTGGAAAGAATTCCAGCGAAAAGAACGTTTCACCAGGCTTCAGTGAGCCTATTAGCTCTTTGATAGTAGACATGATAATGGTTGTATCACAGATTCACAACTGGTTAGGAAGAAAAGAGATACTGAGTGTGACGCAGAATTTCAACCTGCAATGATGGACGAAAAAGTAGCTAATTCGTCATTTAGAGAACTGAAGAGCGATGCAGAAAGCAAGCATAAAAAAAGATAAGACAAGAAAGTTTTCACATCACGTGACTTTATACACATCTCAGCATATTTATTGACAGAATCACTTTCAAAATGCTCTTGAGACATGGATACAAAAAGTACAACCATGTCGGATACCACACTGAATGATAAGAAGAAAAATGACGATGACGAAGACTCTTTGTTTGTACAGGCCGCTGAACCTGGAGAGGGCTATGAAGATTTAGAAATGAACGAGCTACTACAGTTGACTGAACAAAGTGAAAAGCCCATACAATATGCGCCTGAACAAAGTGAAAAGCCCATACAATATGCGCCTGAGGCGGACGGAAAGAAAGAAGTCACTCTGCTCGATGGACACAATTTGTCCGAGCTATCTCAGCAGCAACAAATTGATACCTACAGATTTTTTCAAAAGCATCCAATAACATTGTCCATACTCTTACCGTTTCAGAAGCGTATTGTCGTTGAAATGTTGAAGCAGGATGGTCTTCTAATCATTGCTCGAGGACTTGGCTTGACTAAAATTGCTTCCAATCTTATTCATGCTTTAGATGTTGCAGGGAGTGGACTCAATGATTTGGACCTAAATAAGCCGAAGGATCTTCGCCCTACCTTAAAGTCAAAGCTTTCAAATAGCCTAGTCATTGTTTTGGGAACTCGTGATCGCGAAATAGATTCAATTAGAGAAGAGCTTAGGGAGCTTGCTATTATTGATGGTGTTAGTACTGTTTATCCTGATGATGAGAGTGACGAAGAAGACTCAACTGAAACTGAAGATGCAATTGATGCAACCAAGCCAAAACGGAGGCAGCGTGGAATTACTATTTTGAACACTGAAACTGCCAGCACAATTGAAAAGCGGGAACATCTATATGCTGGAGGTGGAATTTTTATTGTGACATCACGAATATTTATTGTTGACCTATTATCTCATATCATTGATCCTATTAAAATTACAGGCATAGTGGTAATGCACGCTGAAAAAATATCACCTGTTTCAACTGAGTCATTCATTTTGCGAATATTCCGTCAGAAGAACAAGTTGGGTTTCATTAAAGCTCTTTCCGAAGACCCTGAAAGCTTTACAGGGTTCGCTCCGCTGGCCACTATGATGAAAAATCTACGAGTTCATAAAGTATTCATATGGCCGAGATTTCATGTTAACGTAAGCGACTCTTTGTCCCTTCGACATTTAATGTATCTCAGCACCCGCACTGGACAGTGGAAACGCCCCCAAACAGTTGATATCAAATCAGTCATTGAAATCGAGGTTGAGTTAACTGACCGCATGAAAGAAATACAGACAGCAGTGATGGAATGCATCGAAATATGTGTGTCTGAAATAAAGAAATCCAATCCACAGATTGAAGTTGAGTTTTGGAATTTGGACAGTGCCATGTCTCAAAATTTTGATTTTGTTATTCGCCGACAGTTAGATCCCATTTGGCATCGAATCACCTGGAGGACGAAGCAAATTGTTTTTGACTTGACAGTTTTACGCCAGATACTTTTAAATCTTACCGTTTATGATTCTATTACTTTTTACAAAAGTTTGGAAACAATTTTGATATCAAACTCCCCCGTTGCTGGTTCCCTTAAGCAAACCCAATCCCCTTGGCTTTTTTTGGATGCTGCGGATACGTTATTTTCTGCTGCTAAATTTCGAGTTTTTGGTCCCAAGAACGTGAAAGACTCTGACTCGCGCAAAAACCACACTATTGAAGAACAACCAAAATGGGATCAACTAGCGAAAATTTTGGGCGAAATCTCAACGGAGAAGTCTACAAATTCGCACCAGTCTGATACGCAAGGCTGCATTCTTATAATGTGTCGCGATCGGAAAACGGCTAGACAACTATCGTCATTTATTAGGACTATGTCAGAAATTGAATCTTCAGGATTCAAACATTACTCTGGACAGAAATATTTGGAACGAATGCTTAGCGACTATCAAGAGTGGAAGAGAGGACTTTCGAATGTCAAGAAGCAACTAAAATCTGGCAAGGCTACGGAAAACAATAAGTCTCATGGCAATAATAGCAGCTCTAAAGAAATTCAACCTCAAGATGATCAGACAAGGAGCAATGAGCAGAACAGGTTTGGCAAACCTCTGAATAAGAGACGTAGAGCCCGTGGAGCTTCTTCTGTTGCTGCTAATTCTGTACCACATCCAGTCTCTACCGAGCCAGCTACTAGTGGAGGCCAATTCTATCATATCACTGAAGAGAACGATATTTCTGATGTTGCCATTCTTGAAGAGAGAGGATCCAAGCTTGATCACAAAGAAGATATTGAGCTAGATGGAGAGAATTTTGAAATTCTTGATGTTCAAGATAGCTGTTATCCATTGGATCCAAATGATGTACTTGTGATACAAACATTTGATAAACAACACGATGAAGATTCATTGCATGAGATTATGCCGTCATATATCATCATGTATGAACCTGATCCGTCGTTCATTAGGCAAGTGGAGGTGTATCGGTCCAGCAACCCATATCGGCAAGTCCGTGTCTATTTCATGTATTATGGATTATCAGTGGAAGAACAACGATATCTAGCAGCAGTTCGCAAGGAGAAGGATTCATTTACAAGATTAATACGTGAAAAAGCATCACTTCCAATCACTATTCCCAATGAACTCGACAATGAAGATCCTGAGGCAACTTTCCGACGAATTGCTGCAGCGAGCAGTGGAAAGGCTAATAGTGCAAGTAGAATTGCAGGTGGTCAAATCATTGCAAGGCTACCAAAGGAGCCACCCCGGATCATTGTTGACCACCGCGAGTTTCGCTCTTCATTACCCGGCCTAATTCATGCTAAATTTATTACTGTCATTCCTCTTATGCTTACAGTAGGAGATTACATTGTATCTCCCCGGATTTGTGTTGAACGGAAGTCGGTCCCAGATTTGATTTCCAGTTTTAAGGATGGTCGATTATATACTCAATGTGAGGCCATGTTTCGCTATTACGATCAACCCTGTCTTTTAATTGAGTTTGATGAAAGCAAATCTTTTTCATTTGAGCCCTTCAGTGATTTACCTGGAGGCGGTTATTCCTCAAGCGTAAGCGGAGGTAGTGGTAGTTCAACAGGGACGTTCGCGTCCACAGAGACATCCAATCTTATGCGAGAAAATATACAGTCTAAACTTGTTATTCTATTGCTACAATTTCCAAAACTAAAAATTATTTGGTCATCATCGCCCCAACAAACGGCTGAAATCTTTTACGATTTGAAGTTAGGTAACACCGACAACGAACCAGATGTCGCCGCATCGGCCAGTTTTGGACTGAGAGACAATTTAATAGCGGAGTCAGACCGCCTGTATAATCATACAGCTATTGATTTTTTAAAAGCTGTACCAGGTGTAACAGTTTTAAACTACAGGAAGCTGATAAATGAGTATCGCTCACTTCAAGACATCGCCAAAGCCAGCGTGGAGGAACTCGGTCAACTAATTGGCAAAGAGGCAGCCAGAAAAATGCACAGCTTTTTGAACAAAAATCTGCGGGATAATAATTGAAATATATTTTCGTCAAAAAAAGCGGAGGTAAATTTTCTCTAGCTGTATTATATTAAATATTTATCCTGGAATTCACAAGAAATTAATGTCCCCTCAAATTTGGAAAATCCAACCCTTTTAATTATTGGGCGGTTGTATTGTAGATGAAAAATTTCTTCCCTCTTCTGAAATTGCGCACAAGTGAGAAACAATTCCGTCATTCACGTTGCTGGCTAACATGGCACTTAATAAAGATTTGACAGTAGGTAAAACACCTGCTGGAATTTTAACCAAAGGGAGTGTTGAGAGTTTATTGTAATTTTCATTCACAGAAGTAGCACTAATTGATAATTTGTTTTCATTTCGCGGAGAATCTTGTTTGGCAACGCAATTATCATCTAGCTTAGGCTCTATCATTTCAGTACTTGAAAGTGTGCTGCCAGTTTTGCTGGAAACCTCGAAGGTGATTGCCTTTTTTCCAAGTAAATGAACAATTTTGACACATCTGTGCATAATTTTGTACCAGTGACTTTGCGTACCTTGAACTTGAGGCGGTGGCGTCATGGAACTAAGGGTATACGCTGCTCTGAGAAGTGTAGCGCCAATACCTTCTGCCGCTTCAAGCCATTGCGATGCGGCATTGTACTTTTGCTGTCGAGCAAGCAGCTCGTTGTAAAATTCCAAGTACTTCTCTGAACAGTTATAAATCGAAGACATTCCCGCCAGAATATCATCATGCGCACCATATGAAGGAACCATCATTGTCAAATGCTCTGCAACAAGTAAACTTTGCTGAAGCAAAGGTTTGCGGATTTCTAAAGCTTTAGGAATAGTGCGAAAGTCATTGCGCGGAACTGTAGAAATAGTAAGAGCAAAGGCACGAGTAAGAAATTCGAAGGGTTTGATTGCCCGTCCTTGTAAATGGCGCTTAAGTAATTCCAAGTATTCATCATCTGTACAAGTACTCAAAAGTATTTCTTCAAAGTATCCTCTATTGGGCAAATCGCGAGGTATTAGTTTTGCGAACGCGTCTACTGCGGAGGCAAGATACTTGTCAAAAACTGGAGAGAATTCTGCAAACGATAATGATTCCTCTGCATTACTGCTTTTATACGGAGTGTCTTCAGGCGCAAAAGAAAGAATTAGTAGTAGCACACTAAAAGCATCAGCTGGAGAAGGAATGGAAATATAAAGTCCCAAGTTAGCAAAAAGGGTTATTAAATCCTTCTGCAAACTAAGCTTTCGCCGATCCGAAAACATCATGTTAGAGTTATTGCCAAGTGCTTTTAATGTCTCAAATATGAATCTCAATATTAAATTATCGCGAACCATACTTGGTTGATTGGTGTCCGTAAATGATAAGTTTCGAAGAATGGTGGTCAGGCATAAGAAGCGATCAACAATTGCGTCTTTCCAGTATAACTTAGATTGGCTTCGTCTCTCTGAATGTAAGCTTTCAATTTCTTCTGTGCTAGAATGTAGAAGCTCCCTGTAAAAGACAAAACTGTAGCAGCTCTCATCATTTTTCAGGTCAGAGACATGTTCTGGAGAATTCAATTTTACACTTTGACATTCCTGATCATCCGCAGCAATAGCTGAGTTCAAGACCTTGATAGCATGGATGTCGTCTTTCGTGTCTTCAATAGGCTCTCCAGTTAAGGAATCAATTCTAATCACCAAAGCTTCTTTTTTGTCGCTCCAGTTTCGATACGCGTTAAAAACACTTGTAATCAAGTCATTTTCAGAATCTTCTGATGTGAAGTCTTGGCCTGTAAACTGAGGAAGAACGTCGACCGTGTTGTCAGGTTTGTTCAACTTCAAATTTTCCAAAAGGTCAAGACCAACCACCCCTAATGCGTTAATCAGGCCAGGTGATTCGTGAAGAGCAATCGGGACATTTGGATTTGATGACAAAAGTGCTAACTTGTCCAAAGCCTGACGAACTTCGCCAGGGATCATGGACTTCAGTGCCATAATCAAGGCATTAATTTCAATAGCTCCAAGTTCTTGAAAAAGGGGAAAATCAGGCGCAAGGGAGTCAATCTCTCCTCCAAGCTGTGCCAGTCGGGATAGATCATACCCCCCATTGGGCTCCGCCTTGCGTTTCTTCGGCAAATAATTCCCATCTTCTAAAGGTAGCTTGACGAAAGCCATGGACAACTTATGTAACTCATCCTCTTGTCTACTAGATTTCCTTTTTCGCTCAATAATGTTTGGAGACGAAGCTGACCTGGGAGGAAGCATATCTGAATTCGTAGCTTCATTTATAGGCACTTTAGAAAATGAATCTGTTAAAGAAGGGCTGAATTGATTTGGAGCCAATTGTTCAGAAGTGCTAGGTGAGTGCGAGACTACTGGAGCAAAATTGCTAGAGGTTATGGACACTGCCTTAGAACTTTCATGATCCAATGTGGCAACAGCTTGTGAAGAGTTTGACCTCAAAAGTTGGTGATTTTGTTGTGTTTGTGGCATATTTGACAATTTTGACTTAGTACCAAAGAATTCATTAGTGGACTGTTCATGACTGGAAAGCTGTGAACTCTGCCCTGGCGAATCTCCCATACGAGAAACGGGGTTTTGGCTTTTGTCATTTAGTGTCTTCTGCGTTCGAGCTTGTGTTGTTGAGTTTTGCTGTTGAGCTTGATGCTTCTTTATGTATTCATCGAATGGAAGCAATAAAGTCACAAAAGTACGTGCAAGATCTTGCGGTGCTGTTTTATCTGTATTTAAGTCAAATCCAAGTTTTGACGCAATCTCAGACCAACTGTTAGTTTGCTGGACTTTGGCAAATCCTCCAAATCGTACGACAACCCCATATAATGCAATTAAATGAACCTGACGGCCACAAATAACCGGCATACTTTTGATCGGAGTTCCACGGGCCTGCATGAAGTCAAGAATTGATTTAAAAAATTTGCCAGCCGCCCCCATCGGGGCTTGGTTGAGACTTGCAGCAATGCCTGGCACTATTGTTGCTGACGTATTTTGCTGCTGGGGAGATCGTGACTGTGTTTCCAGGTCTTTTTGTACCGTTTTCTGGTATTGCTGTTGCTGGGTTTGCTGTTGTTGTTGTTGTTGTTGTTGTTGTTGTTGTTGCTGTTGCTGTTGTTGCTGTTGTTGTTGCTGCTGCTGCTGCTGCTTCAACCGTTGTTGCTGAGCATTTTGTCGCGAAAGTAGCTGTTGTTGCGAGTTTAATGGTTGTGATGTTTGCTGGCTGGTAATGTTGCTTGAGTTTTGTGATTTTGCATGCTGCATGCTAGCTAACTGTTTATAAATAGCAGCTTGCTGCTGAGGATTCATAAACTGCAGCTTTTTTTTCAATATGGCTAGATCTTGAGGGGACAAATTTGTCCAATTGATGCGGTTTGCATTTGCGCTTGAAAGCTGTGGTGTTGCATTTGAACCCAGATTCCCACCGGCCACATGAGAAGTCGTAGAACCAGAATCATTAGTACGATTTGCTCTCATTTGATTGCTAAGCTGTCTTTGCTGTTGCTGAAGAATAGATTGGTAGCTTCCCATAGCAGATCCATCGGTAGAACTCCTACTTTTTTCGTCACTCTTCTTAGCATCGTTCAACTCCTTGTTTGCTTCATTGAAGATTAGTTGTGTGGTAGAAGGCGTCGGTAAGTCTTTGGCGGGATTTAAGGAATTGACAGATTGACGATTCCGTACGCTAGGAGAATGAGAAACACTTTGAATCTCATTCATGTACGAACTTGGGGAATACTGCTGTTGAGGTGAGTTCACGGAACCATGGCTCATTGGGCGATAACCGGCATTAGAAATGTTGCTTGAATGTACCGCGCTCGAAAATTGTGGACTTCCTTTCTGGCCGCTGTGTGCACCAAAAAAGCTGGAATCATTAGATTTCGGTGAAAATAGAGACGAAGGAGGAATGCCACTAGAATCAACCAATGTAGCTTGAGGTGTGCTTGAGTTTGATATTTTTTCATCCACCGGAGGGGATGCATTTGGTATATCAGCCAGATAGTCCATTGAATTATCTTTTTGCTAGTTAGCATCATTTATTATTACATTATTTAGGATTGCTCACCTTGCGAATTTAACAAATCCATAGAAGAAGCGTCTTCGTTTAACTGTAATTGCATGTCCTGCTGCAAATAAGACGGAGATAAACCGTCATTATTGTCAAGAAACCCAGATGGGTCCTTTAACCACGCGTCGAGGCCTACCATAATAAGAGAGAAGCTTTTTGGCGTATGCAAATTGAGAGCTTATGAAATAAAATCACTCCTACGCTGGTAACATGTGCAATAGCAAATTTGACCCCTTTAATAGACTTCTTCTCGACAAATGAGGTATGCCGCTACTTTGTGGGGCGATTGCCTGATGATAAAAAGCTAAAAGCAGAGTAGCCAAGGGTTCTGGAGCCTATATTATTCACGTTAGCAAGATTCAGACTATGGGAAATTTTTATGCAGCCCCAAACCTCTGTACCTTTTAAGGGAATTTACGAGAATAGAAATAAATATGTAAAATAGGGAAGCAAGCAGTCGCGTTTGTCAATTTTTTATATTTTTTTTGGCCAGTTTGAGATTTCAAGATTTCTCACACTGTCTCAGAGTGAAGCTCTATACAAAAACTTGTGAGCTGCTTTTTAGAAGTTGAAAGGAATTGCAGTTGTGAGACTAGCGGTGGCGTTAAATTGAATACAATAAAAACTGAGAAATTTGGTGGTAGTGTAGAAAAAGCTTTCGATTATACCAGCCTGTATTATACACAACAAATATTCTTTCCTCGAACATTTTGTTTGCCGTACGAGTGTACCGCCATTTTCCCACACGAAGCACACGCTTTGCTTGACTCGAATAGCTACAATCTAATGATGAATTACCTTGCATTATGTTAAATCATAAGATATTTAGGCATAAAATACGACAAACTTGTCTAAAAAGACTAATTTGTCCTCAATTTGAAGGCAAGTAGAGTACTCAATGCTAAGTAAACCAGTTCTTGAGAAAAATATAAAAAGGATGAAAATAATACAAAATAAAAGTCGAAAAAAGATACCAATTCGCTCATTTTCTAAAAGAAAAAGAACTTTTTCCTATGTAGTTTTTTGCTCAAGGCCTTGTAATGCTCCATTTCACCCCAGCAGTCACGACCCCATTCACACCCAGCCATGTTGACAACAAAGTCACGATCCTTTTCATTATAAAAAATTCGAGCATCACCATCCATATCCGAGCAGGCTCCAGGGGGAAAAGAGTTAATCGAACGAAGAGGAAGGAATCCCGTGCGACCCCTGATCCAAGGCTCGCTAGAGTACAAATATTCCAGAGCATCTTGCTCTTTGTGCTCCCACTCCATGTGCTTTTGTTCATAAAAAACAGGATCCCACCAGATGTCGAGGAGTTTTTCCGACCATTCACTGCGGCGGATAAGAAAGCTACCCAAGTTAAATCCACCGCAGTCTTGCGTAACAATAAGATCAACGGGTTGGTTATAGTCAACGTAAGGAATGTTGATGGGCAAATTCAACGGGTTGTAGTAGCTAAGATCACGGTATGTGGTATTCGGAAAGTTCCTGAAAATCTGTTGGTCGAGACTAATTTCAGGTTCCATGATGTATGTATGCAAATCTAGCCACCAGAACCATTCAGCATCAGGAAATTGGCGCATGGTTTGTTTGATGATGTCAGCCTTTTCCCAAGACTCTCTCCACTCGTGTGCGTAACGCTTCTTAGGAGAGACATCCTTAATAGCAAGATGGTAACCGTGTCTAGCAGCATACGCCTTTTTATTTGCAATGCTGGATCTTTCGACGGACCATTCTTTAGCTCCCTTCCATTGCATGACACCTCCACCCTCATTGGCAGCCAAAATAATTACAAACTTACCAGATCCAAACCTATAATGAGGAAGAAATGGTACCGAAGTGAAGAGAGATAGGAGGGCAAGTAATGTGAATACGAGAACGAAGACTTTGCGCTTTATTAGAAAGTCAATAACAGCCGTACTCACGACGTCGACGCTGCCAGCGAACTTCCCAAGCAAGCCGGTCCCTTTGGCTCCGCTAACTGATTTGCCCTTTCGTGATGATGAAGACCAGCTAGAAGATCGAGAATGCCAGCTACCGGGCTTTCCAGAAAACATCCGAGAAAAAAATCCCTTTTCGTTGTCTTTTGGCATTATGATGAGGATTAGTTTAAGGTGTCGTGTGGGCCTGAAGGTATGTCTAATTAACGATATCTCTAATACTTCAGACACCAAATATTATGAATTATGCAATTCTGAATTCACACTGACCTCTGCCTATCTATGGGTGTAGAAAGGGCAAAAAAATATCGCAAAACTAGGAGTGAATAGAAAGACAAGACAGCTGTTTGAACAGAAGGGAGAAATTTTCAGTGTAAAGTAGAGAGCGAAGGGACCCAACTTTTTTTTTTTTTTTTGGGATATTTTTATTTAGTATTGATCTGTTCAGTAGTGGTAAATGCTTAGTAGTTGCGCGATTCAGGCGTCTCCGTTTACGTGGCAAAAAGGGAAGGTTCTATATTTAGGGTTAGGATATATGCTACACTTTATGAAACAGTGACCTGAAATTACCATTTGGGCAGAGGTAAATCAGCCTAAGACTTCGTGCAGATCAAACAGATAAGTTAAAAGTCAAATTCTTTGCGGAATGAGTTAATGTCCATGCCGTTCCCAACTTTCTCAGAAAGGTCTCGTCGATTCATAGCTAGAAATACACGCTTCAATGTAGAGAGTAAATTAGTGCTTTGATTCGCTAAGACATCTTCACTGGAAGCACCCTCAATGTTATTCATAGACAATGCGGTTAACAAATGCTGAGCTGCCTCATGGTAGCAGCCAATATTAACACATGAAACACCAAGATTGTATCTCGCACGTACAAATGACGAACGCAATTCTAGTGCCCGAGAATAGGCATCGATTGCTTCTTCACTACGATTAGAGTTTGCAAGTGTGGCTCCTAGTCGGTTCCATAATAGAGGATCTGTAGGTCTCACAGCCAAGGCAGCATTGAAACAGTCAATTGCTTTGTCAAACTCCTCGTTTCCGTAGAATAAAACACCCAGGCCGTCCTGCACAGATGCATCCATGTTGGCGCCATCAGGGGAAAGTTGAGCTGCTTTTATGAAAAGATCCGTCACTCGAGCATGCAACTCGTCCCTTCCTAGACTGGGATCCTCGGTTCTGGCCTGGTTCACAATGTCTGGGTATTTTGTGGCAATCCATTTTTCAAGGGTAGAATAAGCCGCATTTTCGTAACCCTCATTAGTATAGGAAACTGAAAGATTCATGAGCGCAATAAGATTACCTGGCTCAAGGTCAATACAACGTTCCAGAGCTCTAATCGCCGAATCTTCTTTCTCGTTTTGTGCCTGAACAGATCCCAGTCGACTCCAAGCCTCTGCATGAGCAGGATCTTTCTGAACGGCTGCTTCAAATGCTAGAGCTGCTTCGCTTAGGTTTCCACCACTTTCAACTATTCGCACACCAATGCCAAAGGGATCTTGCTCATCCAAAAGCTTGTTGTTGTCTTCAAACTGATATTCGCCGAAATTGGGACGTGATTTTGTAAACTGATTGAAATCTCGTTCCCAACTTGTATGGTCTTGAGCATTCCAATCATCCATATTTTCAAATACTTGTGTGCGAATATTTTCCCACACTGCTTCAAAATCGGATTGCTGATCACTGGCTTCAGCCTCTCTGGCCTCATTCACCTTGTCTTGTTCGGAGTCTTTTGGAAGTTCTGAAACGCCCTTCCCTTTACTTTCTGTCGTTGAGTTTTCCTCTATCTGACGAAACTGTTCTTCCCAGTGTTTATTGTCAAGCTCAACTATTCGTGATTGTTGTGAAACCTGCGCGCTGCTATGGCTAGTCATCAGTGGGGGTGTATACATACGAGACATCTGGGAAATATAGCCCATTCCTCCGTTTATACCATTTTGTAAATGCGGTTGATGCTGTGGTATTTGAGAATTAAACTCTTTTCCCCATCTAGAATCTGCTGCTAATGGTGAAGGAGAGTGCCCAATAGCTCCATCAGCATTTGTGACAGCAGGCAGCAGACTAGAATTATTTTGTGGTTGTCCTGCAAAATCACTTGCCCAACCGTTGCTACCCACAGGACGATGTGTGTTTTGGACGCCGCCAAGTTCGTATCTCATTTGGTCAAATGCAAATGCGTTATTACTTGAACGAGTTTCTCCAGTCATGAACTGATTCATCATCTGTCGGTCGGCAGTATTCATAGATTGGTTTGCTGATCTCATAGTGGCGGGGTTTGCAACGCCTGGTCCAAATCGTTCATGCTGTAGTGTTCTATCCTCTGTAGCGTGTTTAGTGAACTGAGCAATTGGGTTACGACTAGTCGAGCATTCCGACCCAGAGTTCATAAATGACATGTTGAAAAAATCTTGACTTATAATTTGAAAAGGTGAGATATTAAGTATGGAGGTAGAAGAGGAATTCAAAGTATTCGCGGGAAATATTACTTTTGTGGGGAAAAGAAAAAAAACGAGGCACTTTCGGCCTATTTATTCACCTGGGATTTTTAATTACCTGACATAAGCAGAGCTCGGCAATTCAAGCTCGGCAATTTCACGCTCCTCTGATGCTCAGAAATTTTCATCTAAAACCCAACGAATCCACTCTTCAAGTTCACTAAGATCATAAAAGTTTCCTTGAGAAAGAGGATTTTGCTTATCTGTATCACTCCAATTATATGCATACGACTCATATAGGGGCGTATATGATTGTAAAGGAGATCCAGTTAAAATCAAAACTGTTAGTTTATCTTGTAATCCAATTGAGAGTTTGGACATGGGATGGACTGCAAGACGCCCAAGATACCCACTAGTACTGCCTGGCTGGGTCTTATTTTCAATAACCATGGGCTCGACCTTAATGTCTAAGTTAGGGATATTTTGCGCAATCAGCTCGATAGTTTTGCGAGTCCTAGTCATTATTTTTTCGTGTAGAATATGAGCAATTAAAGGCCGAATAATGTATAGAGTGCTCCGTGGCTTTTTTTCTTTAGTGTTGAGAGCAACAGGAATGCCTGTCTTCGTTTCTAAGCTTTTCCGATGAGCGTAGCAAAGCAGGATGTGAAATGCTGAACAAATCAAGCTCGCTCGTTTGCTGACCTTAAATTCTGGTACGTCACTATCCATGGACTGATTCTCATCTTCATTCCTGTTGTCATGATTCTGATCGATGAATTCAATTTCCAAAATTTCATCATACAGTTTGACCACGATTTTCCCATCTTGAATTCTCACCCTGTGTGAAATTAAGCTCCGTGCTTCCTTGGCCATTTCATAAAAAAGTTCTTCCTCGAACAAAAAGTTGCGAGCATTTCTGATCTCATCCTCGACTGTTTTTTCTTCTTTAATAATATTAATTCCAGTAGAAGATCCCTGAAATGTTCGCTCCCCATTGAGTACGCTATAAAGATTAACACGTACAAATTTAGTTCTTTTAGCAACCCCAGTTCGGAAAGACATAGTACCATCTCCTCGTCGTCGCAATGCTGCAACACCGCGATCTTGGTATTCAGAACCGGCATCTCCGTAGCCATACTTTATTCCCAAGCCTCTTGCATCGCCCTTTCGAATTTTGTACAGTACTTCACCGCTGGACACTATTGACAGCACAGATTCCCAATAGAGCTCTTCTCTGTCTGCTTCTCCCTCCAACCTTTGGGCAGCTGTTTTAAGTGATGAAGAGCTATGGTTTAACGCTTCAATTTTCCATCCAGCAGCGACTAGCGGATCAGCTTCTATAATTGACGGCTTAGAGTTGTCCGCACTTAAGGACCCAACAGGAATGTGCTGTCTCAAATGAGGAGACATGGAGTTTGTGCCAGCTGCTGGCCGTAAGCAAGACATTAAAAGTGACACAAAGTCCTGCGAAAGGGCAGATTCGTTTTGAGCGGTACTAATTTCAGTTAGTAAGTAGTGAGAAGCCCATGTGCAAAAGCATTACCTTATGAGCCCGAGCAACTCTTGACGAACGCGATCAAATGATTCGTCGTCTATAATTCTTTCATCCTTTTTCATCTTTTCCTCGCTAATATCTTCTTCCACCGCCATGCCAGCGTTAAGTTCGTCATTGGCCCTGTACAAGAGAACAGAACTGTCCATCTTTTCATTTTGAGCTTCGGACTCTATTTCGTGTAATAAGGACTCTTCAGTTAGGTCTGCAAACGATCCTCGTTCTTGCGTAATTCGCGTTATAATTTGGCCTAACGGTTGCAAATTGCTGGAACAGAGTAAGTAAAAAACCAACAACTCACAAATATCTCAGAGAATACGTACTTGTCGAAAGATAATAGCTCATCTTTGACCTGAGGCCTTATGGATATCAGAAAATCATCGTTTGTTGTGTCAACGTTCATAGTGATGGTGGTTGATGTGATTGAGTTGGGAGAAGTTTTAAAATTTGGAATTTTTCATCATTTTTAACGTGAAATATAAATCTAAGACACTATAAGAAATTATTTAGAGATCAAAATCACCATCATCATCATCGAGATCAGTGCCTTCTTGAAGCTCATTCGCAAGCTCCTTCTCTCTTTCGCGTGCTTTTTCAGCGTCCTCTAAATCTGCACTGTGGCTATTAAGAATATATCTCATTCCCTTAACACTATCGTTGTGAAGGGTAATGCAAAACTTAATACGATCATGATATGTCTCCTGGGGTTGAGTAGTTGAATACACGTCAAGTACCTCATTACTCTGCATGTATCCATGCTGGTGGTCAATAGTGGCGTCAATGACGCCGTCTCGAATGGCTTTCGCAATAATGTACTCAGCAGACTCCTCGCTGTCAAGCTGAAGCTTGATGCAGATGTCCTTCAATGAAATCTTTGAGTAAGAAAGACTAATTGTTCTAATACCAGTCTTGATGACATTCTGCCGTAAGCGAAGAACTAAGCTATAAGTTCCGTCACGCTTCAGGGTATCAGCATGCTTAGCAATAGTATCAGAAAATTGCGAAATATCACCAACTCTAACAGCCTTAGTAACGTCAAAGTACGGTGCAAGAGCCTTCTCGAGAAGAGGTTGTTTAAACACAGAACGCTCAGGAATATCACCCATTAGTAGCTCAATCACAATGTTAAGCTTGTTTGCGGCCTGAAGAAAACCAGCTGCAAGGGATGTTTGAGGAGCTTTTCTAATGGCCGCTGTAATATGTTCATGCGCAGAACTATAGTCAAGCTGGATAACCTTAATTCTTCCGAGGTAGTAAAAGTATCTCGCGACAAGTGCGTTACCAGCAGATTCAGGGAAGGTAGTCTTAGACACCAAGTTTGAAGCTTGTGAAACTTTTTGAGCATTCAAGTAATTTCGTAAAAGCAAAGTAATAAGAGAAGCTTGAGTCTCTGTATCATGTCGAAGAGTGGCAGTTCGAAGGGCACCTAGAAGCATAGGAGATATCTCGTCGGATTCCTTCAACAACTCCCTTGCACGGGAGTAATAAAACCAAATCTTGGCAGCAAGGTAATCTAAACTTCTTCGGTTGTAACTTTGAAGCTTTTGGATTGCATACTCATTGAATTCCCTAAGCTTGTTGATTTCATTTTTGTTCAATAACCAAATCTGAGTGAGAAGATGCAGGAAGATGTCAACCTCAGGAAGGATAGAAGTAGGTGCCAACGGCTCATCAATATCCATTGCCTCGTCTGAAATATCGGAACCAATAGCATAAGAAAGTAAAATCTTTCGAGAGGGATCAGAAACAGGGTATGTAGTTTCGAGAACTTTTGCCAACACCGCTGGGGTCACACGTTTCCGCAAAGCTGGCAGTCCTCTCAATACCTGAAGAGTATATTTAGGATCAAAGTTGGAAACAGCCTTTTCAAGGTATGCAAAGTTCTGTCGGACATCTATATAAATTGTTAGTTAATAAAGAAGCGTGAATGATGAGCCTACTTACCATCCACGGTCAATGGTTCAACTTCAATTGAAGTTTCGGCATTTCCCATATTAACATCTGCATCGGGAAGAGTATCTAAAGCAGCAGGCATTATAAATTCTTTTACTTTAAAACGTTGAAGCGAACAATCAATTAATCAAGTTGGAGGGAAGATTGGGATGGGCTTATATTTGGTGGCGGTGTGGTGGTGATGAAAAACAAAGCTGGCTAGAAAAATACCCGTAACAGATTTTGGGACATTTTTCTGCTCCCACAATTTTGCTCCATATTTCCAAAAGATCAATAGAACAAAAATGTCTTCAACAGAAGCACCAAAAAGCTCGGGTTTGAATCTGAGTCGAAGACCTCCTCCTATTTCTGTGGATGAAATAATAAAACGCAAAAAAGAAGATGCAGAAAAAACGAACAAGATTGAGTTTATTCGTCGAGAAGTCCGGACTTCAAAAGAAACAAATGGAAGCCCTGTCAACACTGCAAGTAGCAAGACGCGTTCTAGTGTAGTTGTAGGGGGAATTCGATCAAAAAGACGAGGTGGATTGAGTACTTCTTCTGTAGTTACCATGAAACCGGCGTCAAAGCTTTCTCGTGCGCCAGATCCTACAAATTCTACAAAAGATGAAAAATTGGCCACTGCGGCAAAATCGTTGTCTCAACCTGAGGCCAAATCAAAATCATCAAAGCCGGCTGTCATTGAGCCTTCAGCTCCAAAATTTGAAAACAAACAAACTAAGGATAACAAAGGCAACAAGAAAAAGGCACAGAAGTTTGTATTTGAATGGAGTGCAGAAGAAGATACCCTTAACACATCTGACCCGCTGTATAAAACGCCGGGCCAAAATAGCGAAAGTTACAAAAAAATTGCCGAAGAAGAACGAAAGCGCCGCCAAGAGATAGAGGAACGGAAACGAGCCTTTATTGAGCAGCTAGCGCCTTCTAAGAAACAAAGGATTGAGTGGGAGGATGTTCACTGGTCCAAGAAACCCTTGGACAAGATGAAAGAACGAGACTGGCGTATCTTCAAAGAAGACTTCAGCATTCTCACCAAGGGGGGAGGAATTCCTAATCCTATGCGAACTTGGGAGGAATCCAAGATCCCTCCAGAGGTTCTTACCACCATTCGGAAGGTTGGCTATAATGAGCCGACGCCCATTCAAAGAGCTGCTATTCCTGTAGCTCTTGGTCTGCGAGATGTTATCGGCGTGGCTGAGACTGGTTCTGGTAAAACAGCAAGTTTTGTAATCCCTCTATTAACATATATCATGGAGCTTCCAGCATTGAATGAGATTACAAAAATAGATGGTCCTTATGGCATCATTTTGGCACCCACTCGTGAGCTGGCCCAGCAGATTGAATCTGAGGCACAAAAGTTCTGTACGCCACTTGGGTTTCGATGTGCATCAATTGTAGGTGGACATAGCATAGAAGAGCAAGTTTACAAGCTACAGGAAGGTGCGGAAATAGTTATTGCGACTCCGGGACGGTTACTAGACTGTTTAGAACGGAGAATTTTAGTCTTAACACAGTGCTGTTACGTGGTCATGGATGAAGCAGATAGAATGATTGATTTGGGATTCGAAGAGCAGGTTACTAAAATTCTCAGCGCTTTGCCAGTTACGAATGAGAAGCCAACTGGTGAGGATGGCGACTTTTTGGATCAACAAGAATCGAAGTATATTGGAGGCAAACATAGATATCGCCAAACAATGATGTATACGGCAACCTGGCCTCGTGCCATTGAACGTATGGCTGAAAAATATTTACGACGACCTGGAATTGTCACTATCGGAAACTCAGGACAGGCTACCGACCGAGTAGAGCAGAGAGTTGAATTTTTGTCTGGAGAAGTTAAGCGTGCACGCCGTCTTGTTGAAATTTTAAATCGCCAAGCTTTCAAGCCCCCTGTCATTATATTTGTAAATATCAAGCGAAACTGTGATTTTGTTGCGAAATCACTAAACGATGAAGGTTGGAAAACAGTTGTTATGCATGGCAGTAGGTCTCAAGATCAAAGAGAGGCTGCTCTAGCACAGTTAAAGTCAGGTTCTGCTGATTGTCTTGTCGCCACTGACGTTGCAGGGCGAGGAATCGATATTCCTGACGTTTCTCTTGTTGTGAACTTTCAAATGGCCAAATCTATCGAAGATTATACCCATCGTATTGGACGAACTGGACGTGCGGGCAAGAGCGGAGTGGCAGTTACGTTTTTGGGCAAGGAAGATGAGGAAGTACTATTTGATCTGAAACAGATGATTTCAAAGTCAACCGTAAGTAAAATGCCGGATGAACTGCGAAGACATGAGGCTGCAAGAAGAAAGCCGATGGTTAAATAGCTACCAAAAACATTGATAACGTATATAATATAAATCCATTTCTCTATATAACATCAATGTGGTTCTTAATTCATTCATCGTCATCACTACTGTAATCGCCCAATCCTAGACCTGGGGCAACTTCAGCCAGAGCTGGAGCACTACATTGTGAAACAGATTTTAACGTCGCCAGAGAATTTGAAGAAAATAAGCCTTTAGATTGCTGGACGTTTTCAATACGTTGTGGGGCCGCAGATGGAGATTCTTCACTTTCTTCCCTTATTGGCATTTGAATAGTTTTGTAACTGGTTGACGATATAACAGTTTTGGCGTTCGGATTCATTGAGTTGTGTCCCCTTGCAAACCAAATATCATCGGGGGCTTCGTATCCTTCCAATCCAAAGCTTGATTCCTCTTTTCTGCGCTTTTTAGCCTCAGGATCTTTGCCTTCAATTTCAGCAACGAACTCGGCAGGCAAAAGCTTGCGAATAGCTTCAGCAGCCTGTTCCTCTAGCCGCCTCTTTTCACGGACTTTCGCTAACGGGTTAGGATCTTCAGTTGCCCATCGCACATTTAAAACTTCTTCTCCACTAAGTGATTGGTGCGCCATGGCCTCCTTTGCAAACTGGGCGTTAGCCTCATTGAGATACGTTACAAAGGCTACACCTCTGTTATTCAAAACTCTTGCTATTGACGGAAAGCGTGGTTAGCATAAATCAGAAGAAGCGGTTATAATGTGAGTACTTACTTCGCTCAATTTCTCCCCATTCGGCAAAATTCCTTGCAACTAGCTCATCGATATCGTCTGTAACTGATATTCTGCCCACGTAAAGTGTTCTATTTTGCCTCAGGAACGATCCTACTCCACCCATATCATCTCTATAATCCGAGAATTTATCACGTCCGAAGCAGTCTAAGTTCGGAGGGAAGATGTCTGTAACTGTTGGAAGTCTATGCAAGTACTCGCATGCTTTTCCTCGTGTGCAAAGACCTCTTGCAAAATATAAGCAGAAGAATGTAGCACCTTGCGTTTTATCTGCTTTGGTGTATCCAGCATCAGTTGAGATTACACACCTTCCTTCTGATTTCCGCTGACTGAAAAAGGCGTCGTCTTTATCACCTCCACTCCTATATAACTCTCAGTTAGAAAAACAAAACAACAGAATAAAAATGATACAAAAGATCTATAACATACCATTTCAGATACCAGATGTTAAACACTGTTCCACTTTGAGGAAGTTGATCTTGCACAGTTCCCGGTTCTTTTTGTACGCGTGCTGGTCGCCGCTTTTTCTTTTTGACTACTAAAGTAGTTTCTTCACTTTTTTCAAGAGGATTTATGATTGAGGTTTCTTGCACGTTATTACCAGTAACATCAATAGAAGGCTCTAGTTGCACCGCTTCTATTGAGGGCTCTATTGGATCTGACATTTTCTAGTTTGTAAGTTGTTCAGGTCAAGAAATTTTCCATGGTTGTGCTGAGAACACTTTTTTTTTCCAGACCCTCCCAACAGGACTAGTCCCAAAAACCCTTTAGCAGCTCTTTTGAAATGACATTTAAGTAAAAGATTTTGAACTTTGTTTACTGTTTTCACCATGCTTAAAAAAATATTTCAACATTTTTAATATTATATATACAGGGGCATGAGTCAAAAATCAAGGAAAAGGCATAAAATAACAAGAAAACAAGAAAAAAATGGAACAGCAACGTGTTGAAAGAGAGATAAATATGCAACAGGATTGGTAGATTAATTGATGATAGTTGGGTGAATGGCATCAAGAATTGCCTTTGCTCCATTTTCTATCAGTTTGTGTGCTAACTTCTTTCCAAGATCTTCCGCTTGCGAAGTAGTTGTGACAATTTCCTCCATAGTCTCTTGTACAGCCTCTGTTCCATCGACGGAAACTACTACAGCCGTGAAATTGAGTCTGTCAGGAGCCACAAAGGTAGTCTTGACACCAATAGGAACTGAACATCCACCTTCTAGGGTTCTCATCAGTGCTCGCTCAGCCAAGCATTCGAGAAACGTTTCATTGTGGTTGATCTTAGAAAGGAGTTTGATGATTCTTTCATCATCAGTGCGGATTTCGATTCCTAGTGCGCCTTGGCCAACAGCGTAAAACATTTCTGGGGCATCTAAGGCAGATGTTACACGATGGCCAAGACCTAAGCGATTAAGTCCAGCAACTGCTAAGATAATGCAAGAAAATCTAGAGTTAGGGTCGTCTAGTTTAGCAAGTCTTGTTTGCACATTTCCGCGAACTGACTCGAATTTTAGATTTGGGTAATGACGCATGAGCTGAGCAGATCTTCTAATAGATGAAGTGCCAACGATGCTGCCGTCTGCCAAATCACTTAACTTGGTGAAAGACGAGCCTGTTGGCATTACTAAGGCATCTCTAGGATCTTCACGCTCCGTGATTGCGGCCAATGTACATCCTTCCGGAAGGGCTGTAGGCATATCTTTGAGGCAATGAATAATCATATCCAGTTTTGGGAGTCCCTCAATATCATGTAACAGAAGCGTCTCAAGTTCTTTAGTCCACAAGCTTTTCCCTCCAAAAGAATATAGGGGCTTAGTCTGGACTTTATCGCCCAACGTGGAAAGAGCAACCACTGGAAAACTATGATCTGGATACTCCAAGAGAAGTGATTCAGCAATATGTTTTGACTGAACAACAGCCAAAGTTGATTTGCGGCCTCCAACAGTTACTTTCTGACCATCAGCGTGGGATGAGTTGACAAAGTCGTCATAAATAATCATGCTTGGATCTCGCTCAGGTGTGTCGTTAGAATCGCTTTTTGAGCCTAGAGGAATCGTAGATCTCAGTGCGGTATGAGAGCCTTTTGAAAGTCTTCGCGATGATGAGTGTGGCATTATCGTGGTTTCCCCAGTATGTGATTTCACGAAGTTTTTGGTCAAGACTTGATCTGCCGAAAAGATTGTGGGAGAAGCTACTTGTGTGAGGGACATGAATCAGAAATGTGACTAGGTGAAAGGAGTGAAAATTTTGAAAGGATGTAACCAGAGTATCTACCACAATCGGAAAAAAAGTATATAAAAAGAAGGACGAGGAAAGTTTTACTTCAATGACAGAAGGATGCCACGCTTTAGAAAACAATACTGAAATGATATCGCTGGAGTAGAAGAGACATGAGGAAGGAAGAATTAAATAGCTTTGAGCGTTAGTATTTATAGGGAATCATTTAAAATTCCGTTTGATATCCAATGGGAGCAGTGGGTATTGTACAAAAATCTCGAAACACAAATTTTTGATTGGCTATAGAATTTGAAATTCCAAATCTAGGCTTTCTCCCAAAAACATTTCAGGCACATCACGGCCAGTTTTCGAATCACAAAGTACCGAGAAAACAGGCAGGTAAGGTCACATCACCTGTAGTGATTGCAAGATAGTAGAGGATTGGGACTCCAGCCACGCAGGATGCTGGCCATGATGGCTTTTTTTCAAGCAAAAGAGAGTGAGATATTGAGAAATGTTTGAAAATCTGGGGAAATTCTTATTATTGCCTTTTCTTCATTGGCCAGAGCCTATCTGATTGCACACAGCTTCAAATTACTTAATTAAAGAAAGTTGGAATTTAGATCATCGTACCAATAAAATGGTTGAGTTTCCAAATGATGGTGATTATAGTCGAAATGGTATTGTGCTCTAGAAAAAGGGAAAGCCGTTCTTTTATTGATTATAAAAGTTGCTCAACTAATTGCCAAGTCACAAAACCTTTGGCTCCGCTTTCACGTTACTTTCTAATTCCTACAGGTTATAGTAACTTTTACAACCTTGGGATTGAGATATACAACACCAGTTTTTAGTTCGAGAGAGCTTGTCCTGTAGAGCTTGTTCCATTCATTAGGAGAGGATGAGGGATGTGGCCTAATGGAAGGCGCTTCGTAACCAAAGTAAGTTGACGGTAACCTGTCTGTCACATTGGGTGCCGGGTTCGATCCCCTCCTCGGTCTGATATTCGCCATATCAGAAACAAAAACAGGCCTGAGTATGCTGCTTAAAGTACTCAACCGCTGGTTTCTCAAGGTTTCACCTCGAATACGAAAACTTGGAGGGAATCGGTAGCCTCAGCGCGAGACAGCCTTATGCTGGCACTAGTAAGCACGGGAGAAGGAT
>JAKVQY010000070.1:0-30563 GCA_030463045.1 Geotrichum macrosporum | reverse complement strand
GACGGGAAACGGTGCTTTCTGGTAGATATGGCCGCAACCGATAGTTTAACGGAAACGCAGGTGATATGAGGGCAGGGTCCAGACATGTTCAGTAGGTGGGAGTGAGAGGTGTTATGGGTGGAGGACAATTTTTATTATATTTCATCTAATAGCAATAGGATATGAGAGGTGAAAAAGCAAAAGCAATAGTGCATTGTGATGGGAGAATAGTTCGGCCATTTCGACAGGTGAATTCGACATTAGACAACATCTACCCTCCGACGGATAAAATGACTACTGAATCACACAGACGTAAGTGCAAATGATGAAATGAACTTGAAGTCTTCAAAAGGTCAATGTGATGATGACGGTGGTGTACGACACACAGTCCTTCACGATGGCATTTGTCAAATATCTTCCAACTTGTCAAACTTGTGATATCCAAGACTAACACAAGTTATAGTCTACGTTAAGGGAAAGCACATTTCCTACCAGCGCAGCAAGCACGTTACCAACCCTAACGTGTCCTTGGTCCAGATTGAGGGTGTCTCTACTCCTGAAGAGGCCAAGTTCTACCTCGGAAAGCGTATTGCTTTCGTCTACCGTGCTTCCAAGGAGGTTCGTGGATCCAAGATCAGAGTCATCTGGGGAAAGGTTACTAGAACCCACGGTAACTCTGGTGTTGTCCGTGCCAACTTCAAGAAGAACTTGCCTCCTAAGACCTTCGGTGCCACTGTCCGTGTCATGCTTTACCCTTCCAACATCTAAGCTTCCGATTTGTTTTCTCTATATGTTCACGACTGTCACACCCTTTTCATTTCAATAAACAACTGGAAAAATAAATAAAAAGATTCGACAAAAAAATGAAGATAATTTGATTGGAAGTTCTTTGGATTTCATCAAAATGTATATTATGGTTGATATTTATAAACAAAAGTCTTTATTTTGTTGAAAGCTGCCAGAGACCTCTGTAAACACCTTGCTGAATCCTTGAACGTTAATCGTCTCTTTAAACTTGAAGCAAACCGTAGTCGTAGCCTTGGTGCATTGCAAAGTGCTTTAGTCAATGAATCTTCCAGGGTTAGGTCTGAAGCTCACTGGCCAATCAACTGCAATGTATCTAGCATTTTCTCAACCTTCACACAGCACAACCAAGAATTTTCCCTCTTTCCTTTTTTCCTGCCAGCCTTTGGTACTTTCTCTATATTTGCAAATCACCAAACGAACCAAACTTACACAATGATTCCTTTTGAGGCTCTTCTTCCCTGGGGTGTCATCTTTGGCGTAAGTTTTTTTTAAAATCTTTTGACAAAGGGTTTTTGAGTAGGAAAACAACTAACAAAACTTGATAGCTCATGACTGTTGCTGGAGGTGCTATGAACGCTATTCATGTTGCCAGAAACAACGGCAAGCGTGATTTGTACGGCCTGGACAAGTGGGATCGTCAGCGTAAGTGAAACCGAGGAGTAGAGGGAGTCCCTCGAAAAGACATGGAATTAAGCTAACCTTGAAATTCACAACTATAGTCATTGAGAGAGATTTCAGATTGACCGGAGAATACCGTAAACAGACTGATAAGCCCACTGCTCCTGAGGAGTTTAAGACCAACAGTTGGTGGAAGGTATGAACTGAACCTTACGGAAAATAGACATTTTGACTAACAAACTGCAATTTCACAGGTTGAGAAGCAATTCTAAATGATGAGACAAATACCAAGAAGATGAAAAAGGTATTCTTATTTCATCATTTTCAATCTGGTTCTTGGGGGTTTTTTTTTTCTTTCTACTCTTCTGTCATTTTGGAAATGATTAGTCTGAGTATTAATTGCATGTTTACCTTTTTATTTTGCTGATGACTTATTCCACACACATCCACCTTCATATTGTTTTTCTTATTTTCATCTTTATTTTTATTATTCTGCAAAATCTTTGATATTGCTGTAAACATACAATGCCATTGCCGAGCCAAAATGTACCAAGAAAAAATCACAAGGATAGCAACGATATAATTATTTTCAAGATTTTCAAGATTTATAATGGAGTGGAAGAGCAAAAAGAATTAAAACAATTGATTCCTGTTCTCGGTGAGTACCCTAAGAACTCGCACAATTTACAATATACTTTTAGGCATATTTTAATGATGTAGCACTGTTGAGATATATTTTACGTCATTACTTTGATCTTTTCACGGCTTCTTCAAACTCTGGTTTAGCAGACTCTGTCTTGTAGTCAGGACTTGCCAATTCAAATCCCTGAATAGTGCGACCATAACCGATACCACCCAATCTAGAAACAGGCAAGAGCTTGGCAGGGTCAACTACATTGAGTTGCTCATTAGTGATATCTTCACGGATATGAAACTGAACAGCTTCGACAATGACAAGAGTACCTGTAGGCCTACCTGTGACATTGGAAGTCCAGTCGTGATGATGGGTGTATTTGGCCTCGATGGAGAATGCGGACTCAGCAACGTGAGAGGGTTTGACTTTTTCTGAGGGGACGGGAGTAAGACCAGTAAGAGCCCACTCGTCAACGTCAGGAGGTGAATTAGTGGAAGAAAAATTAGCAGCTTCTGCAAACCACTCTGAAATGATGTTGATGGTCAACTCCTTTGTCTCGAGAATGTTTACACAAGTGTCCTTTGGCTTGCCGGTGCCCTTTGAAAACCCAAGCACAAAGATTGGAGGATCAATATTGACAAGTTGAAAAAATGAAAACGGAGCAAGGTTTCTGACTCCGTTTGCATCAACTGTAGAAACAAAACCAATCGGACGGGGTGTCACAGCCGAAATTAGCAGTTTGTAGTTATCGACAGGGCTCCTGTTTTCTGCGTATGGATCCAATGAGATTTTCTTGTGCTTCTTCCACTCCTCGCTACTGGCACCTCCGCCTACTTTCCAACTAGGATCGGGATTCTGAGTATACTTCCATTTGGTTCCTGTTTCGAATGCTGGACGGGATGCTTGAACCGCAGCAAAGTCGGCCTAACTGTGTGAGCAATAAGGAAATAAGGCAAATTGGACAACTCACGACTACTTACATGGGGATTCTTTTTAATTTGGCTTTCAGGAATAGCAGGCTGCTTGTTATCAGACATTTTTAAAGGGCTGTGAAAAGATGGTCTAGTTGAAAAAGGATGATTCAATGACAGAGAAGATGGTAAAATGCGTTGTTTAAATAGTCGACAATGGCTTGGAAGTCTGGAAAAAACCAGGCATGATTCCAGCTGAGACGACAAATTTGGAATAAACAGGGATGCTGTTAGCCATCTGAAAACCATTTCTAATTTTTTATTAATAAGTGACTGAGAACGAGATAAATGATGAAATATATTTGGTTTCCATCAAACTGCAAGGAACCGGCACGCAACAGGAAGTGAGAAAGGTGTGGCTGGGCTGCCACGCTTTTTAATGTTGGAGTTACAAAGCCCCGAAACGTTAATTCAGCTTGCCGAAGGATGAGACATCTGAAATATTGCGAGATAGACCGTCATCGTAAGCTTTGCAAGATGTTTTGAGTGGGACAGGAAGGTTCCAGCTGCGACATTTGTAATACTTTTAGCAGTAAATTAATCTTAAGGCTGCAGTTGGAAACCACAAGAGTCGAATGCCATTGTGGATCAAAACAGCATGCCTGAGAAGCCAGACTCGATCCGAGAGACGATCCGACTTGCTTGAAAGAAGGTTTTCTGGGAAATTTCATCTTGATCAATGGGGTTCTTTATGCGAATCAAAGCAATCCGTGCTCTTTATGAGTGGGGCAATGGGCATTCATTTTGGTGTGTATTGAGAGGACAGTTGTTGATAATTCTTGACAGTTCTTGACAAATCTGTGTTATAAATCAAGCTGCAGGTGTTTTTAGACTGCTTCAACTCAACAGTCTAACTTCAAACATTGATTTAAAGGAGGTTGAAAAGTATTTTGGAATTCAAAACAAAGGCATTGACACGCGCGGTAGATGGGGGCTACAGGTACATCACAGCCTATTTCCTGTGTACTGAGCACTAATATGTTGGAGTTATTCAGCTACCACAAACTGTGAATATCCTAATCTCAATACTATTAAGTACACCTAATTCATAAACGAGACATTCGTATAACTTGCCTTCTAAGAACGACCATTTCAAGGCACTGCGACTGAAATCTTTTGAAGCCTACCCAAAAATCAAGGACGTGGTGATTCCCTCAATGGAGATCGAACCCTGCCAATCTAGTTGAGATATAGGGTAAGGGGTTGTCGCGTCGCGATCGCCACCCCACGCGGCCTGTATTGATAAAAAGTTTTGATCTCACATTTCGCGGTCCTACTTGATTTCTTGCTAACAGCAGCAAGTTGCATTAAACATGTATCGAAGGAGAGCGCCTACTGTAGAGGTCAATAAGCCTTTTCAGCCCTTGGTGATAAACCGCCCTAGTAGCAAAGGCGAGACTGCAAAAAGAGACTCGGTCCATCCTCTCGAAGCAGCAAAAAGAATCAAAATTGAAACCGTTGAAATCAAGAAAGGTCGAATTGAGGAACAAAAGCCAAATCCAGGTCAGGCTTTCAGGTCAGTTTTGAAGAGCTCAACGATCGCCCCAAGTGCACCTCGACCAACAAGTTCTGAAGGAGAAGAAAAGTACTTTGATGTTTTATGGCGAAAAACCACGGCAAAGAAAAATAAAACATGGGACGGTGATGGGATGGTCGTTATAAGCAGCAGTAAGTCTGTAACTTTACAGGATACAGAAGGAAAGCAAATAACAAAGGCTCGACTAAAGTCATGCACTCTGGAAGAGGGAGAGCTGTTGCGTCTAGGATTTTACGAAGTTGAGCTTGGAGCACCAATATCCAAGGAAAAATACCTATCGGGTTCGTCCTTTTTATCGAAAGGAACGGGCAGCAATGTTAGCGCTGACTCGAAAAATTTAAAGCTATTTCAAGCCCCTCCTATTTTTAATCCTAGTGGTGCCAAATCTGGGGCACTCCGAAAGTCAAATGTAATTATAAGTGCTCGCCACGATCCCAATGCGGATGGCGCAGTCGTGATGACGCGACCAAAAGTCCCTTCTAAGAAGGAAATTGTGGACGTGGTAATTGATCCGTTACTTTCACAACACTTGCGTCCACACCAAAAAGAAGGTGTTCAATTCCTGTACGAATGTATTATGGGCATTCGCCAATACAAAGGCCGTGGAGCTATATTAGCTGATGAAATGGGCCTGGGCAAAACATTGATGACCATTACACTTTTGTGGACATTGCTAAAACAAACTCCATTTGTTAATGAGCCATCTGTTATAAAAAGAGCATTGATTGTATGTCCTGTGACTCTGATTGCAAATTGGAAAAAGGAATTTAGAAAATGGCTAGGACAAGATCGAGTTGGTGTTTTCACGCTTGACTCGAAATCCAACCTAAATGATTTTGTATCTGGCCGGTGCTATCAAATTATGATTGTTGGTTACGAAAAGCTGCGATCAATTTCAGCTGATCTCAAAAGAGCATCTATAGACATAATCATCTGCGACGAAGGTCATCGACTTAAAACAGCCACCAACAAGTCAGCTCAAGCTATCCTGAGTTTACAAACAGACCGGCGAGTGATTTTATCGGGAACTCCTATTCAGAACGACTTGGGGGAATTTTACACTATGGTCGACTTTTTGAATCCTGGAATTTTAGGCACATACGCAATGTTCAAGCGTGAATTTGAGCTACCTATCATTAAATCTAGACAACCAGAAGCCATGAAGAAGGATATTGAAAAGGGAACTAAGCGGTCAGAAGAATTATCACAACTTACTAGGCTTTTCACTCTTCGACGGACGGCTGCCACATTAGATAAGTACCTTCCTCCAAAAACGGACACAGTCCTATTCTGCACGCCATCTCCTCAGCAGGTCAAACTGTATAACAATCTTATTGAATCTAGTATGATTCGATCATGTTTAGGGTCCAACGATTCCGCGGACCACTTGAGAGCCATTACAATACTCAAAAAGGTGTGCAACTCTCCTGCTTTGGTTCTTGACAATGAGTTTGACCACTCCAGTTTACCAATACCAGCGACGTTGCAAACGGGAAGCGGGAAACTCCGGGTGCTAGAGGATTTTCTGCAAAAGCTTTACAAGGATTCAAACGAAAAAGTGGTCATTGTATCAGGGTACACCAAGACTTTAGATATAATTGAAGAAAAGCTGGGGGAGCTGAACTTTCCTTCTGTGCGTCTGGATGGATCAACTGCAACTTCCAAGCGGCAGGCAATGGTGGACCGATTTAACAACTGCGGGCAAAAGCAGGGCTTTGCGTTTCTTCTCTCTGCCAAGTCGGGTGGAACGGGTTTGAATCTAGTAGGGGCGTCTCGCTTATTCCTATTTGACACAGACTGGAATCCTTCTGTCGATTTGCAAGCCATGGCCCGGGTACATAGAGATGGTCAGAAACGGCCAGTGTTTATTTATAGATTGTTAACTACTGGTACTATGGACGAAAAAATCTATCAGCGCCAGATTACGAAGCAAGGTTTAGCGGACACGTTCATGGATGGAGGAGCGGCCTCAACTTCAGCACGCCCGGTGTCTGCTGGCAAGCAACGGTTATTATCAATTTCTAGGGACCTGAAGCCTGCTGGTGGAAAAAGCAATACATTTTCGCAAGCGGAACTAAGAGATTTGTTTTCTCTCAACACAGACACTAAATCAAACACGCACGACCTGCTTGGGTGTAATTGCCAAGATCCGCAGAGCTCCATTGAAGTGCAAAGTTCCCAAGCAGATCGGAGCACTAGTGTGGAAAGTTTAAATGAGTCTGAGGTTGAAAATAGCGATGAAGAAGGACTAGGTGGCTGGGTCACGGCTAGAAATGTTGCAGAGGGCAATGTGCCTATTCCAAAGCGTCTCAGGGTTAAAGACAAAATGAAGGGCCTTTATGAGTACAAGCATATTGATCCTTCAATGTCTTTTCAAGACGAGGCAGAAGGCATAACTACAGGTGACCAGATACTAGATTGCTTAATTGGCGAAGCCTGTCCAATTTCATTTATCTTCACTAGATCAACAGTTGAGCCTAGTGTAGAATCGGTTGATGACATCTTGATAGAGTGAGAGAGCATTAATATAGGAGTTATATTGATGATGATGCATGAGTTTATTAAAACATTTCAAGTTTCCTTGAGAGAAATATTACACAACGATTAGAATACATGATTTCAGGCATTTACATATTAATGACGCTTCCTTTTTTTTTACAGGAAGCAAATAAGCGCGCCGTAGTCCTGTACTTTTTCTAAATGAGCACGTCTTTGAAATTTCTTGTACCAAATCCAAGAAAACTATATTAATTTGTTTCTTTCAATATACGAGTTTCTCAAATTCAATTTATAGTGTAATGATATTTAATATATATGTTAATTATAGTCTGAAAGTCACAGTAACAACTCAATCTTTAAGAAAAGAGTTATTGTCCACCTCACTAATTGATTTTGCCGTTTGGTCGTAAAGAGCTTTATCTTACATTTAATTCACTCTCAGTTGGTAGAGATGTAAACAGTAATAATGAGCCAAACGGTTTATTCTAAATTTCATTTTCCTGATTGCAAGTGAATTATACCATATCATTGATTTACACTCAATAAACAGTGTCTCGGGCATATTCAACTTTGAGCACCGTGATTTGCGCTAAAACTACTATTCACGATTAGCCAGCATATTATTCCATTGTGAAGTGCCACACAGAATCATGATTCCAGGGTAAGGGGCCATTTCCGACCGACCATACAAGAAGAAAAATATTTTAAACAGTCCAAACCCAGACCAATCACACACTCACAGGCTTAAAGACAATGTACAGAACAGCTTTAACTCGCTTGATTGCACGTCAAGTTGGATCATCAGCACCAGCAACGTTGTCAAATTTCCCAAAAACATTAGCTGTTTGTTGTTTTTCAACAACTTCTCGGGTGCTTAACGATGGTACGGTGCGGTCGCAAATCAAGCGACGGAAACGGCAGTCTGCTCTTCAAGAGGCATTCAAATTCAACGATGATGACGAGGAGGACGAAGTGCGGGCAGCCATTATTAATGCGCGGAAAGCTGCTGGTACTTCAGGAGCTAGCACGGATGGTGGAAAAGTAAAGATGCCTGTTGTGGAAGAGGCTCCAGTACTTGAGCATTTGGCTAAACGGTGGGAAAAGATTGATCCCCTTGAGCAGGAAGAGATTGCGTTATATTTGGAGCAGCGGATGAGGTGCGATTGGAAGGAACTGAGTGCTGTTGAGCGTGAGGCCAGTAAGTGATATTTCATGAGCAACGATATTTATTGTTTACTAACTCCAATTAAAGGTCTTTTTGTTTCATACGGTCCCTGGGGTCCACGCACCCCTCAACTTAGCAACCCTGTGTTTGGCTATGACTTGTTCATCAAGTTGATTGTGGCGGCCATGGTTGGAGTTACGGGGTACCAGTTCATCAATGGCAAGCTAGGATATTTGAATGCAGGAGGAGATGACAGTAAACAGGAGGAAAAGAAATAAAGTATAATAATTCTCTGATATTGCCATTTGGGCTCATGATTATGGTCTTGATCTAATTGCCAAATAACGTCCACCTTTGTGTGAATACTGTACATAATATAATTGAAACTCTGCAAATACAGGAAACAAACGTACGAATGTTGAATTGGTAGTCATAAAAATCATTATATTTCAAAAAAAAAGCCCGAAAAAAAAGTTGTAACACCCTCCATTCATGAAAGAAAGGAAAAAAAAAAAGACAAACAAAAAAAATCAACCCAAGTAACAGTCTTAACGTTCTGCTTTGACACTTGTTGACATGATTTTATTCTTCATGTCAAGTAAATCTGAAACATCTCTTGCCTCGTTCTTCTCAACAACAAGGTTCTTTAACCACTTGTTTTCCATTTCAAGCTGTACAATTTTGGTTTCCAGAGCCTGGACTTTTTCCTGCAGGTCCTTGGCCGTACGCTCCATTTGCTGCTCGCGCATCTTCTTTTTGATACGGAATCGCGCGGATGCGGCAGTGTTGCGACGACGCTTATCTTCTTCTGCGGCCGCGCGGGAGACCGCATCGAGTTCAGGAATGTCGGAATCGTTGTTTGATTCTGAAGGGGTTTCTAGGGAAGATGAGATGCTCGCATGACGTCGCTTTAACGACGGGGTACTAGGCACGCTATTTGTAACGGTGCTGGCAGCTGCAGTTAACGACGACTTTGCGGCAGATGGGGGTACATATGAGGTGGGAGACACGAATTCAGCTTGGGGCAGGGAAATGTGTCTTTGAGAGTTGTTATTAGTGTTAATTATGGAGTTGAGAGCGGGCGATGATTGAATGCGGGTTAGGCGAGGCTGAGTGGGAAGATTGTGAGTTAGCTTGCGGTATGCTTCTTCGTTTTTCTGGGATAGCGTGGATTTACCCATGGACGAGTCGGCTGGGAGAAGTTCGTTAGCGAGCGAATACTGCTGGAGATCCAACGGCGACGAAAACGCAAAGGAATCTGTTCTCTGGGTGGTTTGCTGTCTGCTGTTTCCAGGAATTGTGCTGGGGGAGGTAGCGGACGATGTAGGAGAGCTGGTGAAGATTTTATTTTGAAGCTGTTTTTCTTGCTGCATGAGCAGATCGTCCACGGTAGCAGCAATGTCAGTTGAGCAGCCCATATCAAAGTCAAAGAAATGGGTGTTTGAAAAGATGGACAGATCCTCGTCCGGAGGATGATGGAGAAGGGCTTGATTGCCGTTATTGCTGGTGCTATTGCTGGAGGATGCGGCCAGGCTGGAGCCGGCATCGTCCTGACCTGGGGAAGAGCCCGTGGGAGTCGCAGCGTAAGCATCGAAGGACTCGTCAATGCTGTTGAGGTTGGCAATGAAGTGCGAGACGTTCAAAGGTCTGGAGGACATGCTGGGCTGGCAAAATTGATACACGAGAGGTGATTTTGGCAAGAAAATGGTGAAAAAAGGGCAAATTCAGAGGGAATTGCAGGTTTATATGTCAGAGACGGAACAATACCAAAATTCCAAAACAGTATAGCTTTCGGTGGGCTCAAACTGATAAGCGCTGATTAAGCAAGCCACAATTCTTGCGGTTTTCGAGTACCCATTGCGATATGTCACGTGAATTTACCCGGGAAAGGTCCGAGCACGTGAAGCCGTGGCTCACAAACATTTTTTTTCCGCGGAGCAGCGGATTTAATACGGGCAACGCATAATAAGTCTTAAGTCTTAAGTCTTTTGTTGTTTGCCTTGAAGAAACAAAAACCATTCAACTCCAAAGACCAAAGACCACAGACGTCAAGAGTTTCTTAAAGACCTTCAGAGTCCTTCAGAGTCCTTCAGAGTCCCTACAAGACCCTACAAGACCCTACAAGACCCTCAAAAACCTTCAACCCCTTCAAGACCTTGGACAAAAGGCCCGTCACCTATCGAGGGCATTATCATCAACAATACGACAAAAATATTCCAACTGCATTGCAGAAACTTCAACTCTTTCCTCGTCAGTCCGCTATTGTGGCTTATCCCTGGTTTGACAAAAATAAAAAAAAAGGTGCCCGCTGTTCAAACTACTGACGCTGAACCTCCTCCCGCTTTGAATGGTTTCCATTTGCTAAATCCTAACTGGGAACCGCCAGACAATACCAATTATTATTGCCGTTATTATTGTCATTGGCTGAATGCCTGAGCAGCAGCCCTGAAATGCAATGGAAGACATTTTGGCTGCTTCTGACTGCTTCAAGTCGCATTCCCAACCAAACGTCAACCGTCAAACGTCAAACTTCAACTGTCCAAGCTAAAACCATCTTCATCTTTTTAATAAACCTCATATTTTTTCTCTGAAAAGTTTTGTCCTCAAACGCAGTCCAATCCTAGCTCAGTCGCCCACAGCCGCTATTGTGGCTCCCTTTTGCAGACAAAGCGAAAACAACCCACAAGCAGTACCATTAAGACGCAGTCCCATTTAATCGTCATAATTGTGGCTTGCTGCTACTGCTGCTGCTGCTTCTTCTTCTTGGGACCTTGTTTTATTCCGCCTGCCGCAAAACGCCGAATCGCACGATAGCGATAAGCAAGGGTTATGGTTTATGATAACGCACAATTTCTTGTCCATGGAATATCTGCGGACTCAAACCTCGAATTAACCGCTGCTCTTTAAAATTATTAAATATCGTGCATCATGCCAAACTACTGCGGATTCCCCTTCATCTTTAGCAAGTATCTCTCCATGTAATAGTCATCCACCGGCCACAGGTGCTGTTCATGCGCAATGGGTGCTTGAGCCGGCACAGGAATGACCTGATCACCTCTTTGATCGCTCGCCTGTTCTGGCTGATCGTTGGGACCTCTAGCACATTGATAATGATGATGATGAAGATGGTCGCTGGAATTATAGCCAAGGTTCGCCATAAACTGGCCAATTCGTGCAGTGTCTGAATCGTCTGCCTTGAAATCGTAAAATGATAAATCAAGAACCTCGGAATTACCAGGCGGAATTGGTGTTTTTATTGCATTCATTGTGGTTGGCAATGGAGATGGAATTGGAATGGTCCTTGCCCCCGGATCAACCATCAAAGTGCTATTGCCCTCACTTTTTAGTAAGCTTGTGCGTTGTGGAGATTTGTTCCCAACTGCTGGCAATGGCGGCATTCCAAACACATTTGTTCCTACGTTGCTAGAATGCCAGTATAATGGCGGCCCTACTGGCATTTCATAGCAACTCGCTTTTCGTTCCTCATTTAGTTGATCCTCAATGTCTGGTTCGCGTTCCCGCTTTTTTGACGGCCTTAAAAGTTTGCCCCTAAACTCCCCAAACAGTCTCAAAGCTGCATCTCCTGTTTTCCAAGAGTACCCTAATCTTTTCAAATGGTCCGTAGCAAGAGCCGATGCCTGCTCCTCTTCCCGAGACGAGCGAACAGTGACAAACAATTTCGATCCGTAAACCATCAAGGAATGATCCAAAACTGGACTAAGCCACTTCATTCCAAACGACGTTTCATCAAACAAGCCTTTCATTTTTTGGGTCATTTCAAAAACAACTTGGTCCGCTAATTCACTCTCCTGCTTTTTGAATTGTTGTGCTGACGTCGCGGCCAAACTCACCAGCACCATACACTCAACAGCCCTCAAGTTCAAACCATGAACCGTTCTTTCAAATCTGGGGTCTTTAATAAACATGCTGGTTGTATTTTGCGCCTTCCATATTTTAAAAGCTGTAAATGTTGCTTCTATTAGACTCCCAACCTGTTTCGTCTTGCCTGGCTTGCCCTTCTGCAGTCTGGCCAAATCGCATAAAAACTTATTGTAGCTAATTGTAATATCCAAAAGACAGTTGAAGCAGGAAAACAGCCGCGCCGGTGGTAATTCGCTTGCCACCAATCCCTCTGGAAACGCTTCGACACAAGAATCCCACTCATCTGTTTCGTCTTCCAATATACTTGGCACTTTTACGTCAATTGACTTGGCTGCCGGCTCCATCCCAATGCGCGCAGAATACAGCGTATTCAGCACAAAAGTCGCCTCCCATAGCCGCTTAACTCCTCTCGAAAACTCTTTCACCGCAGTCACAATACATGCATCTGAAAGTTGTTTGGCAGTGACCCACTCACCCTGGCCATAATAATACAAACTAGCAATTAAATACACTTGTACTAGTTCACCGTCGCTATGGCTATGCGCTTCCAGCATGGAAAACGCGTGCGCAATATATCTTTCTGCCTCAGACACTAAAGCGTGCTTGTTAGACTGGACAAGTCCAAAAATGGCTGCTAGAACAGCGCCATGGCCGCTCACTAGTGCTGCTTGCTGAAATGCCAAAGATTTAAGTTTCTTCATGTCAACAAAGGGTAGCCACGAATGTACACACGTCAGAAACATTGAAATCATTGCCATCCCGTCCTCAGGCCACAGGAATAGAGGTCCTAAAGGTGGAAGCATTTGTCGCAATTTTGGTAAATCCAATTCCTTGATTCCGTCCTCATGCAACTCAAATCCCGAAATGTTCTTTAAACTTTGAGCTAAAAATAAAAATAAAAATAAAAATAAAAAAATCCAGTTAATATTTAAAATGGAAGAAACGGAATTCAATCAAAAAGTCCATACCATTCTCAATTTCTAGTTCGTGGATTTTTGTGTTCCGTGTTGGCATGCTTTTTAGTTCCTGCTGGGTTTCCAGAAACGATTTGGCCAATACAGAGTTCTCATCTTGCCACACTGCATCTGCGTACTTTTCAATATAAACAGTCGTGACTTGTTCATACTCAGGATTCTCCTTCTTCAATCGCTTCTCCAATAGAGTTCGGCACTCCGGAATAGTATCAAGCATTTCTCCACAAAGAGCTTTAAACAACTTTACTTGAAGTTCCAGATTGTTGATAAGACCTGTTGGGACGCCTCGTTTCTTGCACTCCCGCATATAGCTACACTTGTCATCGTAGCCTAAACACATGGAACACGAAGGCTGATTACCGTCGCACTTGGCCTTTCGAGCCCGGCACTGATCGCACGCTTTTGAAACTCTCTGGCGACCACTCCCCTTGGCGGGTATATCTTGAGGTTTCTTCATCCTGCTACTGCAAACAAAAGGAAGGACATAAATGGGGTTTTTATCAAAAGACAAATGTCCGGCCACTAAGGTAGAAGATCCTTCAATATACCTTTTGCTGGACTAGAGGAGTAAAAAGAAATGTATAAAAAAATGAGAAAGGTGAAAAATAATGCAGAAAAAAAGAAGGAAGAAATTTCAAAACCGAAAAATTCAATAAATATTTAAGGAATAAAAAATATATATAATTAAATAAATATATAAAAATATATAATTGATCATCTCCAAGACTAATATAAAGTCTCTACCACTTTTTATTATTATTATTTTATTTTATCATTTATTTTCCTTTGAGAAATTAAAGTTGGAAAAAATGTTCAAGCCTTGGAAACTAAAGGTCTCGTCTACTAATATGAGTGAAAAAAATAATAATAAAGCACATTAATTTTAGGTGACAGCTCGGTCTGGAAAAGTATTTCTCCGCTCCATCAAAAAAAAAAAAAATTGGATAAAGGCACTTTGTTTACCCGTTTGATGTCAATCAAGTTAATATAATGTACGTCAAATATTTAATGGAAAGGTCAATAAAGCTCAAGTTCAAAACATCTGCTCATTATAAATGTCGAAACACAGCGGTAGTTAAATCTAAAATCTATTTCGTCTACTTGTTTAAACCAAGTCGAGCCTCAATTGCCCGTGCCCGTCTTTCCCTCTCTAGCTTCATTCGGTCTTCAGGTGCCAGGTCCATCAAACCAGCATTCACGGTAGACGAAACTGCAAGCGAGCTTGATAACTTCTTCCCGCCCGCAACAGAAAACTTCTTGTCCATTCTAAGCTCATTTCGCTTATTCTCCGCTAGCTCCATTTCCTTAATCTTTTGCTCCTTTTCAAGAGCCGCCTCCGCCTTTTCCCGCGCTGCTCGTGCAGATATATCTGCGTCCGTAAGAGCCCGGCCAACATGAGCCTTTCCATCCCAGTCCCACGATTCCTCCCCAAGCACAGAACGTGCAAGCTGAAATGCATCTCGCGTGGCTCGATCAGCTGAAACTTGATATGCCGTCTTGCCAGCGCTGTTGGGTAAACATGGATTGGCCCGTAGTGTTTTTAACAATGCCGTCACCATATTTGGAGCACCCCGAGAGGCTGCATAGTGAAGGGGCGTTGGCGTATGAGAATATGTCTCCGGTGGACTCAACTTAAAATCTGGCGACAGCTTATTTTTCTTCAAATAAGCAATTATTCCAGCTATTTTGGACTTTTTAATAAAACCGGTCACTTCCTTACTGTGGGCCTCCAAAGGATCGTCCTTTTTAGGTTTGACCGCCGCTGGTACCGCCTTTTGGGCTAATGCAACGGGCCTGGCTTCTTGCTTTTTGACTTTCGGCTTCTCCTGGATTTTAGCGTGCGAAAGCTCTGCCCACGCTCTCTTGATTTCAGAAGCAGTAGCTCGCCGAGTCGTAAACGGCAGCGACTTGATACGTGGATCTGACGAATTAATTGGCGCACCAGGGTAATTCATCAGAATCCCTCGGTTACTGGCCCCGTTTGCACGAATGTATATGGACGAAACCTCTTTCAGTTCCCTCTTCCATGTATCCAAAAGCTCTCGTATTTCCTTTTCCAGCGCAGCCTCGTTGTGTCGTCGCAAAGATGAACCCGCAGAGTTTGCTTTTCCTCGCTGAGCATCACTCGAACTTTGCGCACCTCCCTGTTTCCGACGAGTAGTATAGCGGTGAAATGTCTTGCTTGTGAGAACTTCGATATCAGAAAACGGGTTCTGTATCGTGGGTTTCTGTCGCGCAAGGCGCTTGTGGCTGATAATGGCACCAGAGAAATGGCCGCCCCCAACCATAAGAATTGCTGATGTTCCATTAGGGTTCAAGTTGTGCAATGCCTCTAAAGAGTTCTCTGCGTCTTCTTCAGGAGTCATGTACCCATTGCCAGTAAACTTATTGTCAAAAATGTTCTTGTAAACGGCGTACACATTGGTTTCGGGAAGATCTTTTGACATGTACATGAAATAAGGCGTATGGTTGAGCTTTACTGGATCATCATGCTGATTTTCCAAAATCGTGTCCAATAACCCGGTTCGGTTTATCAAAGTAGTCAGTTTGTCATCTTCATCCCTTTCTTCACCGCTGCTACCATCTTCGTCAGATCCCGATATGCTCTCATCTAGTTCTCCAATAACCATTTCAAACTCCTCCTCGGTCACTGGCGGGTGGTTGTGAAGTTTGCGTTTGATATTGTATCGGTGGTAATCTCGCTTGTAGTGGTTTTGAATAAATGTTTCACTCTCTGGGATGGGCCCACAATAGGAGCAGTACCTACCAGGCTCAACAGCCTCTTCTAACGATTTGACATTTTTAGAGGATAGCTGATCCGAAAGTTTTTCAGCTCCAGCTACATCATCTGGGGCGAAGATAAATGGGGTAATGGAATCCCGCAGACTCTCAGCAATATCAAAGATATAAAGCTGAGGATTCAGTACTGACGAATTCTGCGACATGATATGTATCGATATAACCTGAATCAATGACAAAAAAGTGAGTGAATACAACAGTGGCGATGCCCAGATTATTTATATTGGAAATGATATTTCAGCCGTTCCAAAGCGGTTAGGTTTAGTCACGTGGATCTTGTCACGCTGATTGAGTTCGAATCACAAACGGACGACCAAGCCATAGCGTATCTGACTGAGTACGAGCTTTCTCAAAAAAAAATGCTCATTGAAAAAATATTGGAGTCACGTACGTGAAAAACAGCTACTTGGGCGTGCGATGCACTGTCCTGGAGACTTATTCCAAGTTCAACGACGTGTTCGCGTTCATTATGTGACCAACCCTTACCTTGATCAGAGGCTAGCTTCATACTTTTTTGTTGATTGAATGTCCATTCCTGCCAAAGGGTTTCACTATTTATCACTGATCCTTTTTCAAGCCTTGGGCCTGCATTTCATATCGCATACGACTCCTGTTAGCTGCGACTTTGGGCTTTAATATAATTGTATGCCTGACCAAATTGTTGTAATTTCATTTCATTCGCAATTCTGATCCGACCGCATGGTAGAAATGACTTCTCGTTCTAGCGAAATTGACGACAGTTCGCTTGGGGAAAACTCTTTGATTGAATCAGTGAGCCCTCTGAAACTCATTGAATTTATAAATAGTGTGCTACAAACCATACTAGAAGATCCCAAGGGTAATGTGCTGGATCCATCAGCTTCACCAAACATCCAAGCCCCATCTGCATTTAAAGTATGCTCAAACTTTGCTTCTGACCCATCGCCGCTGGTGTTGTTTATACTCAAGGAACTTTCAAATGGTTTGCTTTCTTTTGCAGAGTCTGGTAAGCCTTTTTTTACGTGGTATTAAATGCATACTCTAACTAAAGCCAGATACCGAAGCAGAGCAGGGATATTCTTACAGACTCGACACAAAGCTATCCATCACTTTTTCAACAGTTGACTGCGTGGCTCTAATAAAAGGACCTTCCCCTTTGGACGGTGCCACTTCACTCCACTCTCAACTCCAAACGCTAGTTCTTCCTAACCTGACCGCCAATTCTCCAAGCGCGAGTCCTTATGAAGCACTCCATTCGATTGTTCACTTTGCACTCGGCCCATACTTTGAAGCATCTTCGCAGCTTTCGTCCACATCTCATGATGTTATCACTACGAGAAATCAGGATAAGGAGACATTAGGTGCCATACCCACAACGAGACGGAAAATCGCCGAGCTGGAACTTTCACTCTTACATCTTCAACAAAATATTGAAATTCCAGAATTAACTTTAAATCTCCATCCAATAATTGATAGAGCTCTGGAAGCAAACCCCAATTCTGACCCGGCTGTTGATTTGATACCTCCAGAATACCTCTCTGATACCGACTTTTTGAATTCTCTGCAATCGATTGTTAACGGTTGGATCAAGTCAATTCAAGGAATTACTCGAATGTCTCGCGACCCGGAGAGTGGAACAGCTGCTCAAGAAATTAACTTTTGGCTATCCATGGAAACAGCCTTAAGGCATATTGAAGACCAACTGCAAGGTTCTGGTGTGACGTTAACACTCAAAATTCTACGTAATGCAAAGCGTTTTCATGCTACTGTTTCCTTCTTGTCTGACACTGGAATTAAAGAAGCGTCGGAGAAAATTGCAAAGTACAACCAGCTTATGCGGGATTTCCCGTTAGACGAATTAATTTCTGCAACAACATTGAGCGGCGTTCAGAAAGCAATTATGCTCATTTTTGGCCATCTTAACAAGAAGCTACGAATTACTCCCTATCCAGTTAGGCGCGCACTATCTTTGGTTGAAGGCATATCCGAGGACCTTAATTCTTCCCTACAATCAATTCTAGGTGGTCTTAGACCAATTCACCAGGTTTTCAAGTCTTTCAATCAAACCATCCAACAAGTAAATGAGATATTTCTTACTTGGGATGACCAGATCAAAGAATTTACAAACATTGCACGAGAGGTTACTCGCAAAAGAGGGGAGAAATTTATTCCGATTAGAATAGCACCTCGCCATTTAAAGACAAAAGAACGCCTTGATTATATTACGTCTTTCAGAATGCGTCATCAAGAGCTGCATGATACACTAGCAAAAGTTCTGGGATCAGACAATCGTGTTGAAGGCTCATTTCCTGTTGGTTTTGACGGGATTGATCCTCTCGAAGAAATTTCGGACGCTTACAATATTTTGAAAAATGTAAACGCATTAGATATTTCAGAAGGTATGGGATTAACCTGTATTTCCTAAAATTTCACTAACAAAAATAATAGATGGAGTATACGCTTGGAATAAAGCTGAAAAGGAATATAACGAGAGAACGACGCGTGTTGAAAACGCCATTATTGCTATGCTCAGAGATCGATTAGCTACAGCAAAAACTTCCAACGAAATGTTCCGGGTTTTTTCCAAGTTCAATGCGCTATTTGTTCGTGCCTCAATTCGGGGTGCAATCCAAGAATACCAATCACGACTGATAGAGAATGTCAAATCTGATATTTTGGCATTACATGATAGATTCAGACAGCAGTACTCGAGTTCAGAAGCTTATGAAATGTCAAAGCTACGCGATATTCCTCCAGTATCAGGCACAATTATCTGGATTCGCCAGATTGAGCGCCAGTTAGATAACTATATGAAGAGAGTTGAAGCTGTTCTTGGAAAAGGTTGGCAGTACTACGCAGAGGGTCAAAAGTTACACGCGGAGAGCTTAGCATTTCGCCAAAAGCTAGACACTACTCCCATATATGACGCTTGGCTTGCTAGTGTTACAAAGAGAAACTTGGCCATTGCTGGATTTCTTTTTCGTATCAATCGCAGTAGAAAAAATGGTACAAGCATTCTGGTTTATGACCTGAGTGTTAACTTTGATCCCCAAGCCATCTCTCTGTTTAAAGAAGTCAGAAATCTTGCATGGCTTAACTATCAAGTTCCTCATTCATTAAATAGTGTTGGGAAGGATGCAAAGCGAGTATATCCGTACGCAGTCGGTCTAGTCGATACTCTTAAGACTTTATGTTGCACGTTGGACATTATCAAACAGCAACACAAAACTAATGGGCTTCTAAATGGATATGAAAATAGCGTATACCAACTTCTTGCAAAAGGCCTATCGTTTAATTGGGAATCTTTCATTCACATTTATGATCTCAAATATGACCGGGGCGTTTCTTCCGAAAATCGACATGTCAAGTTTGTTCATGACTTTGAAAAAAGTGTGAAGGTGCTAGAAGCAAAAACACAGGAGCTGACGATTATTTACAGCTCTATATCCAATTATCTCTCTCAGCTAAAGCTTTGCAACTTTAGTTATGAGTCTTTTAGCGAGATCCTTGCGCCGATTCAAGATGAAGTTGATAAATTGAATTTAGAAGGATATGTCAATGTCAACCAGTTTGTGGACAACCTCAATAGAGAAATTAAGGAAATTTTGGTTCAACGATGCCACGAAGTTGTTGGCGTCTGGGTTTCTGCTTTCGAGAAACCTGAAATGGAACAAGCCATTGCGGTGCCAAACCCTGTCATTGTTCACGAACTAACCTTGAAAAACAGAGTGATATCTTTGCATCCCCCGCTTGAAGCTGCCCGCTGCAATTGGATTCTAAATTTCCAACAAAATATTGACAGTACTTCTCGCTTGCAAAGAATAGAAGCCAATAGATTTGACATCAAGTTAAATATCAACCAGCAAGTATCATCCAAAAGCCCCAAGACATTTGATGATATCCCTCTTTCAATAAGTGAAGATATTAGCAAAGTGTTGTTTCTCATTGAGCATCACATTCAAAACGCTGAATTGTATTTGGACAATTGGTATCAGTTTCAGGCATTGTGGGATCTTGAAGCTTCTCAAGTTTTTGAGGTCCTTGGGACCGATATGGCAAGGTGGCTCCAAATTTTGAATGAAATTCGAAAGGCAAGAACTACTTTTGATACAACTGAAGTTCATAAAAATTTTGGTTTGTTGCGGATTGATTTTCGCACTGTTCAAGTTCGGATCAATGCCAAATATGACGGATGGCAACAAGATATTATTTTAAAGTTTTCTCAGCGTCTAAATTCTGCCATGAGAGACTTGTGTACAGAAATGGAATCTCTTCGAAGGGATCTAGAGCAGCAAAGCATTGACGCTTTCTCTACTGATCAGGTTGTTTCGACTGTCACTAAAGTCCAAAACTGCAATAACTTCCTTGTCAAGTGGGAAACTCAAGTTAACTTATTTCGCAGTGGACAAACCACTCTTTCACGCTATAGATTTAGATTTCCATCGAATTGGCTATTTATTGATCAAGTTGATAATGAATGGGCAGCTTTGAAAGAAATTCTCGCGAAGAAGTCGGCGATAATTGAGTCTCAAATTGATGGTATTCGAGCGCGTGTACAGTCTGAAATGAAGAGGCTTACTAGTCGTGTACAGAATCTGGAAACACAATGGGAGGAAGATAAACCAATTGCAGGCTCTCTTAGTCCTAAAAATGCTCTTCAACAACTTGCCAAGTTTGAGTTTGAAGCCACATCTTTGTTAGAGTCTTCTGGCCTTCTGTCAAAAGCTGCAAGTGCTCTTGACTTGAATTTCCAGGTTGGCCCTAACTTGGAGTCAGTAATTGAAGAAATAAGAGATTTCAATTCAGTATGGGCCGCTCTTGAAAGCATTTGGAATTCATTAAACGATCTTCGCGAGGCCCCTTGGACTAGTGTGGTTCCAAGAAAGATTCGAAAAAGCCTCGATGACCTAGTAGAAGTTACGAAAGGAATGCCCACAAGAATTCGACAATATGCAGCCTTTGAGCATATTCAAAATGTCCTCAAGAATTTTATCAAAGCTCAATCAATAATTATTGACCTCAAAACTGAAGCCATTCATGAAAGGCACTGGCAAAAACTTTTTAAAAGTCTTGCAAAAAATAAACGTCTATTTCTAAATTCAATGACTTTGGGAGATGTGTGGGACATGGAGTTGTTGTCAAATGCTGCCTTTGTCAAGGATGTTATAACAGAAGCACAAGGCGAACTGGCCCTCGAAATTTTTCTTCGTCAAGTGCGTCAGACATGGAGCAACTACACTCTTGAGCTTACAAATTACAAGAACACCTGCCGTTTAATCAAAGGATGGGACGAACTTTTTCAAACTTGCAGTGATCACTTAAACTCGTTAGGAGCAATGCACCACTCGCATTATTTTAAAGTGTTTGAGGAAGAGGCTCGTGGATGGGAAGAGAAGCTTAATCGCATTCATGTCCTATTTGATGTTTGGATTGATGTCCAGAGACAATGGGTTTACCTCGAAGGAGTATTCAACAACAATACTGAAATTAAACATATCCTCCCAATTGAGTCTTCTCGATTTCAAAGCATAAACTCAGAATTGTTTGTTGTACTTAGAAAAGTCTACAAGTCTCCACTCATTCTTGATGTCTTGAATATCCCTGGTGTACAACAATCCATTGAGCGGCTAGCTGACTTGCTAGTTAAAGTCCAGAAAGCGCTTGGAGAGTACTATGAACAAGAACGCCAGAGATTTCCCCGATTTTACTTTATTGGTGACGAAGATTTGCTGGAGATAATTGGTAACTCAAACGATACTCAACGGGTTCAGAAGCATTTGAATAAAATGTTTGCGGGCATTTCTGGTCTCATTTACGACCAGGAAAACTCTTCAATTGAAGGCGTGCGCTCTAAGGAAGGTGAAGAGGTATTGTTTGTTAACAAAATCAGCTTAGTAAAAATCCCTAATGTAGTTGAGTGGTTGATTCGACTTGAAGATGAAGTTCGCATCACTCTCTCCAGCAAACTTGGCGAGTCTATTCATATGCTTACACGTTTACTTCTTGAGGAAGAGTTGTCACCTAAAAAGATCATGATATGGATTCAGGCGTTTCCAGCGCAAATTTCTATTGTCACTTCTCAGGTTCTTTGGACTCGCCGTGTAGAGGAGGCCCTAAATAACGGAACGCGTCTTGAGACAATTTTTGACTCTTATGCTATTCTTTTAAAGCATATGGCCAGTTTCGTATTGCAGGAATTGTCGCTTGTGGACCGAAAAAAATGTGAGAGTCTCGTAACTGAGCTCATCCACCAGCGAGACATCATTTCTCGCTTAATTTCTAACAATGTCGAATTAACTGACAGTTTCCTATGGAAAAGTCAGATGGCATATTATTTTGATTCCTCTGCTAAGCCCACTGAGAGACTGAAGGTAACACAATCGAACGCCGATTTCATCTACGGATTTGAATACCTTGGTATGCCTGATCGTCTTGTCTCCACCCCTCTGGTTGATAAATGTTTCCTGGCAATGACCCAGGCATTAGAACAACGTTTGGGAGGTTCACCATTTGGACCTGCAGGTACTGGTAAAACTGAATCTGTCAAAGCGTTAGGACACAATCTGGGTAAATTTGTTCTCGTATTTTGCTGCGATGAATCATTTGATTTTCAAGCAATTGGCCGAATTCTGGCTGGCATTTGCCAAGTTGGAGCTTGGGGTTGCTTTGATGAGTTTAATCGTCTTAATGAGCAGATACTCTCCGCTGTTTCCATGCAAATTGAATCAATTGAACTTGGAATAAAGGCCTCTGTTGATTCAGCAATAAAATCACAAATTGAATTGGTAAATAGGACTGTCACCCTTAACGACGAGACGGGTATCTTTATTACGATGAATCCAGAATACGCCGGTAGAAATAGTTTGCCTGAAAATCTGAAAAAGTTATTTAGAAGTTTTTCAATGGCTAAACCTGACAAAGAAATCATTGCTGAAGTTCTTCTAAACTCTCAGGGATTTGTACATGCAAAGAAGATGGCACAGATGGTTGTTCCATTTTTTAGCCACCTTGAGGATAAGCTTTCTGACCAGATTCATTACGACTTTGGCTTGCGCGCCTTGAAGAACGTCTTGGCTACTTCCGGTAACTTAAAAAGGGCCAAACTTGAGGTTGATAATAATTCTGATCTTGAACAGTGGGAGGCTGGAATACTGCTTCAGTGCTTACGTGAAACTGTTGCCCCAAAGCTGATTGCGGAAGATGCATGCTTGATGCTTAGCATTGAAAAAGAACTGTTTCCCAACGTTGAGTATCATCCATTTCAGTCTCTACCACTTGAAACTTCTATTCGCGAGCATGCTTCTCGTGAAGGTTATACAGTTTCTGACGAATGGCTTACCAAAGTTTTCCAGCTTTACCAGTTTCAAAAGATCCATCACGGAATCATGCTCGTAGGATCCCCTGGCTTTGGCAAGTCTAGCGTGTATCGTGTTTTGCTCAAAGCAATGCAAGACGTTGAAAAAGTTGATAGTATCTTTCATCTTATTGATGCAAAGGTCATGTCTAAAGAAGCTCTTTTTGGTAGCCTTGATCTAACAACTCGTGAGTGGACAGATGGTCTCTTTACTGCTACATTGAGACGCATTGTGGACAATCTTAGAGGTGAAGAACAGAAACGTCATTGGATAATTTTTGATGGTGACGTCGACCCGGAGTGGGCGGAAAATCTCAACAGTGTTCTAGACGATAATAAAATTTTGACACTTCCAAACGGTGAGCGAATTGCATTGCCGAAAAACGTTCGTATTGCGTTTGAAGTTGAGAATCTGAGATATGCTACACCCGCTACCGTCAGCCGTTGTGGTATGATATGGTTTGGGTCTTCCATTGTAACTGCAGACATGCAACTTTGTCATTTTTTACACCACCTGAGAGAGAATCGATATGAAGATGTGGAAGAAGATTTGACCTCATCTGGTCTGCAAATCGGAGAAATTCAAGCTATGGTTTGCGACCATATTTCCGAATTGTTTGGCCAAACTGATTTTCATCAGCTTCTTGAATCTGCACAGGGAATGAAACATATCATGGAGTTCACGAATATTCGAGCATTAAACTCCCTATTTGCACTCATAAACTCAGCCTGTCTCAAGCTTTTACTTTACTTGAACCAGAATATTGATTTCACCCCTACCAAGAGTCAACAGCTTGAGTTCATAAGTAAGTCTGTATTATTGGCTCTAGTCTGGGCCTTGGCAGGCGATTGTCAACTCTCCGAAAGAGAGGCATTTGGAGTTCAGCTTCTACTTCTTCCTGCCTTCGCCAATCTCTACGACGAAGGTGACTTTCCATTAATTGATTTTGATGTTTCTCTTCCAGATGCCAAGTGGGAAAAGTGGGCAGATAAGGTGCCTAGAGTCGATTTAGATAGTCACAGCATCATCAAAACCGATGTTGTTATTCCAACCATTGATACTTTGCGCCATGAGTCTTTGATTTATGGTTTGCTTAATGCCCACAAGCCTATTGTACTTTGTGGTCCTCCCGGTTCAGGAAAAACAATGACCTTATTCGGTGCACTTCGTAAATCGTCAAACTTGGATGTCGTGGGATTGAATTTTTCTAAAGCAACTACTCCAAGTTTATTGATAAAATCGCTTGAGCAGCATTGCGAGTACAAAAAAACTATGAAAGGAACAATTCTAGCACCTTCACAGATTGGCCGCTGGCTAGTTGTCTTTTGTGACGAGATCAATCTGCCGGCTACAGACAAATATGGAACTCAAACTGCTATTTCCTTATTACGACAAATGATTGAGCAGCAAGGATTTTGGAGTCCAAGTCAGCAACAATGGGTCTCTATATCTCGCATTCAATTTGTTGGTGCTTGTAACCCTCCTACTGACGTTGGTAGAAATAACCTAAATCTCCGATTTTTACGCCATTCTGCTGTCATTCTTGTTGATTACCCAGGAGAGACTTCTCTTCATCAAATTTATGAATCTTTCAACTCCGCTGTACTCAAAAGTGTTCCTACTTTAAGGGGTTACGCTTCTAGATTGACCAGTGCAATGATAGAATTCTATGTCAAGTCTCAGGAAAGATTCTTGAAGTCAACTCAAACGCACTATATTTATAGTCCCCGAGAACTTACCAGATGGTGCCGAGGAATTTATGAAGCTATTCACCCACTTGACATGCTGCCAGTGGAGGGACTTGTTCGAATCTGGGCTCATGAGGCATTGAGACTATTTCACGATCGACTTGCTGAAGAGAATGAACGGGCTTGGACTCACAATCTTCTTCAAAATGTTGCCTACAAACATTTCTTGAACGTTGACTTGCACACATCTCTGCAGATGCCCATACTTTATTCCAACTGGATCACAAAAGACTATCTCCCTGTAGATAAAGAAGCATTGAAAGCTTTTGTGAAAGCCCGCATGAGGACATTTTGTGAGGAAGACCTGGACAAACCTCTTATCTTGTACGATGATTTACTGGATCACGTTTTGCGTATAGACAGAGTTTTACGCCAGCCACAGGGCCATCTTATTTTGATTGGAGTTAGTGGCAGTGGTAAGGCAACACTATCACGTTTTGTTGCGTGGATGAATGGTATCAAAGTGATTCAGCTTAAAACAACCCGCAAATATTCGCAAGAAGACTTTGATTCTGACCTTCGACATGTTTTGAGGAGATCTGGTACCAACGGGGAGAAGATATGCTTTATGCTTGATGAATCCAATATCCTTGAGACTGCTTTCCTTGAGCGTATGAATACATTGTTAGCTAACGGGGAAGTACCAGGTCTTTTTGAAGGAGATGAATATACCACTCTTATGACTGCGTGCAAAGAGGGCGCATCCCGTCAAGGTTTAAGTCTCGACTCTCAAGATGAGCTTTACAAGTGGTTTACGGGTGAAATCGTTCGAAATCTACACGTTATTTTTACTATGAATCCCCCGGATTCTGACCTATCGTCCCACTCAGTTGCATCTCCTGCTCTTTTCAATAGGTGTGTCTTGAATTGGATGGGAGATTGGTCAGACAGTACCTTGTTGCAAGTTGCTTCCACACTTACGGATCACTTGGATATTGACCGCTCTTCGTTTAAAGTTCCAGAATCACTTTCTCCTATTTCCGCTTCATATTCTGTCAATTCTTATCGCACTTCTTTGATAAATGCAGTTGTTTATATTCACAAGTGTGCAACGGAACAGAGTCTCACTCTTTCAGCTTCCGAAAAACGTCTTGTGGTTTCTCCTGGAGATTTCCTGGATTACCTTAAGCATTTTATTGACATTTTTAATGAAAAAAGTGAAGAGTTAGAAGACCAGCAGCGACATTTTAATGTAGGCCTTGATAAGCTAAAAGATACAGTTTTAAAGGTTAGAGATTTGAAAGGAAGTCTTGCACAGAAGAAGAGTCAACTTGAGGTTAAAAGCCAAGAAGCTAAGGAAATGTTGCGTCAAATGGTATCTGAACAGAATGAAGCGGAGAGAAAGCGAGAAGCTTCAATTGAAATACAGCAGGCTTTGGAAGTTCAAGAAAAGGAAATTTCACTTCGTCAAGAAATTGTGTTAGGAGACTTGGCTCAAGCAGAGCCTGCTGTACTGGAAGCTCAAAAGAGTGTCAGCAATATCAAGAAGCAGCATCTTACCGAGTTGCGGTCCATGATGAATCCTCCTGAAGCAGTTAAGCTTGCTTTAGACTCTGTATGCACGTTGCTGGGCTATAAGACCAATTCTTGGAAAGAAATCCAAGGCTATGTTCGCAGAGATGATTTTATTTCCAACATTGTAAATTTTGACAGTGAAGCTCAAATGACTTCTTCTTTACGAATGAAGATGGAGAATGAGTTCTTGTCGTTACCCAATTTCAGCTTTGAGACTGTCAACAGAGCAAGTAAGGCATGCGGCCCTCTTTTGCAATGGGTGAATGCGCAAGTTGCATACTCCTCTATTTTGGAACGAGTTGGCCCATTAAGAGAAGAAGTTTTTACTCTTGAGGAAGAGGCTAAACGAACGAAAGCTCAAGCACAGGCAATTATTGATATGATTGATGAGCTCGAGACTAGTATTGAAAAGTTTAAAGACGATTATGCCCAGCTAATCACGGAAACCCAGGCTATTAAAAGTGAAATGGCTCTCGTTGAAAACAAAGTTAACAGGAGTGTCAATTTGCTGGATAGCTTGTCAGCTGAAAGAAGTCGCTGGGCTGCCAATATTAAGGAATTCGAATCTAGAAAGGATTCTTTGCCTGGTGACGTTTTACTTTCAGCGGCTTTCATTTCTTACTCTGGCTTTTACGACCACCAAGTCCGCAAACACCTTCAAAAACGATGGTCTGATTATTTGTGTCAATCTGGACTTGTTTATCAGAAGTTCAATTCTGTCAGCAATTACCTTGCAACTGGCGAGGAGAGACTCAAGTGGCATAATAGCTCACTTCCACCAGATGACCTATGTGTTGAGAACGCTATTATGCTCTCTCGGTATCACCGCTATCCACTTATTGTAGATCCAACTGCAAGAGTTATTCCTTTTCTAGTTAGCCAACACGAAAAGAAAAGGCTAACTATTACAAGCTTTTTAGATGATGCTTTCATTAAACATCTTGAAAGTGCTATTCGATTTGGAAATCCAATTCTGATTCAAGATGCGGAATACCTTGATCCGGTTTTGAGTCAGGTTTTGAACAAAGAATATAAGCGCACAGGTGGTCGAATACTAATTGAACTAGGAAACCAAGATATCGATTTCTCTAAAGACTTTCAGTTATACCTTTTGACAAGAGATCCTTCAGTCATAATTCCGCCTCATATTTCTAGCCGAACCACTGTTGTTAATTTCACTATTACTCGAAGTAGTTTAACGAGTCAAGCTTTGAACCAGGTTTTGCAGGCTGAAAGGCCTGATGTTGAGGAAAAGCGTTTGTCGTTGATTCGACTCCAGGGAGAGTATAAGGTTCACCTTCGTCAGCTTGAAACCAATCTGCTACAGGCGCTGAATGAATCCGAGGGTAATATTTTAGATCATGATGGAATCATTGACACTCTGGAAAAACTAAAGGTTGAAGCTGCAGAAGTAACGGTAAAAGTCGAAGAAACCGATACAGTAATGAAAACCATTGAAGGTGTTATGCTAAAGTACAAAACACTCGCCGAGCATTGTGGTAAAATCTTTTCGATCCTAGATAAGCTCTTCATGATAAATGACTTTTACCAATTTTCTTTGAAGTATTTCTTAAAAATTTTCTCCTCCGTTCTGCAAAATAAGTCTCAAACTGGTGAACACTCGGAATTAAGAGTTGAATTTTTAATCAATCAACTTTACAAGGAAACTTTCCAAAAGACAGCAATTTCGTTACTGAACAAGGACAAGCCTGTTTTCTTGCTTCTTTTAACGCATGCATTTAGCTCTAACCTGAGCTACTCTCTGTTACAAAAAGTACTGAAAAAGTACTTTGCGAAGCCAGTCGACTTTGAAGAGCAAGGCTGGCTTTCTAAAATAGAAAATATTTTGGATGAGTTCAGCCTTATTAACCTAAGTGCAGCTGATGAAAAAAATCTAACTGCTCTTGTTCAAAAAGATAAACCAGAGTTGTATATTCCCCGCATTTGGAATGATTCTGTCCAAGGTAAGCATCTCTTGTATGAGTTTTTCATCACTACTAACAATCTCTATAGACGAGTTACAGGAACTTTACAACTTAATATTCATTAGACTAGTTCGACCTGATCGATTTTTAAGCTCAGTTGATAATTTTTCCTCCAAGTTGTTTAAACAGACAATGAAAGTCAAAGCAATCGATTTGGAATCATTCATTTTAAATGAAGTGGACTGTTACACGCCAGTAGCCCTATGTGCTACCCGCGGAAGTGATCCAACGTTTAAGGTCGAACTTATCTTGGATAGATCCAATATCAAGTGTGAAATTGTTGCGCTTGGTTCGAGGGAAGGTAATGTTAATGCCGACAATGCCATTGTTAATGGCTCACAAAGAGGAAGGTGGGTTTTAGTGCAAAACGTACACTTATCGCCATTTTGGTTGGAAAGTTTGGAAAAGCATCTGAAGTCTACTCGCCATCACCCTGATTTTAGACTTTTGCTAACTATGCAAATTGATAACAAAGTACCGACTACTCTCTTAAGAATTTCGCGAACCGTCATGTTTGAGCCACCATGGGGTATCAAAGCCAGTATGCAGTCGAGCTTTAAAACAACAAGCTCTGTTAGAATTTCCAAACTTCCAGTTGAGCGGGGCCGTCTTTATTTCTTGCTTTCCTGGTTTCATGCAATCCTTCAGGAACGTGAAAGATTTGTTCCCATTGGCTGGAGCAAACACTATGACTTCAACGACTCTGATTTTGAAAGCGGATTGTTTGTTATAGATACATGGATCAACAGCGTTTCTAAGAATAGGACCAACATTTCGCCATTAATAATTCCTTGGAAAGCTCTTCAAGTAGTCTTGGCTGAGGTAGTTTACGGAGGCAAAGTTGATCGAACTGATGACTTAGAGATCATCGTAAAACTTGTTAAGCAAATTTTTAATTCTGATGCCTATAACTTGGACTATTCATTGGTGCAGCAGGCTTCGCTACAAGTGCCTGAGGGAAGTGGACTAGTTGCGTTTGAGGAGTGGATTCAAGATCTTCCAGAGAGACAACCTCCTGAATGGCTGGGTCTCCCCAGCGATGCTGAGAAGTCTATGGTAGCCATCGAAGGCGATAAAGTTGCTGAAAATTCTCTCAAAATTGCTCAAACTTTAGAGTAGGTCAAAGTTCCCACCAATATTCCATATTTTTCTAATCTTTTTTTGTTTAATTTATTTCGCTGTTTTAATTTTTGATTTATTATTCAAATTTTTTTCTAGAGTACTTTTTTAACTACTTAAAAATTCATTGTTCAAAATAAACCTCGAAATCGGAGCAATATGTATTAGCACATTAATAAAATAATGCGTGCAAGCAATATTGAATAACCAAGTATGACTTCGATTGAAGGCGCATAGTTACATTTTGGGTGTAAATTGTTTTATTAATGTAACAATAATTTGCCTCTTGTACAATAATTTACCTCTTGTATTATTATGTTTAGCTTATATATTTGCTTCTAAATAGGATACTTTCTTAACTTTAATATATAGCAAATATGATTTGTAAATTGCAGTAGCTACTTGATGATATCTTCTCAAGTTTCAAATTATCAAGTATAGTCCGTGAGTCTGGGACTCAGTGTTCAAGAAAAAATTTATTCTCAACCCGTTATCATTACGCCAACTATTTATCACAGGCTTATTTTTTTTCATATTTTCTTCCCATTCACGTATTATTTCTAATTGCGTTAGCAAATATCATTGTTTAAATTGAAATTGAAAAAGTATTATTTTTATTTGTCTAATTAGTAGCCCTGCAGGATGCAAATTGTAGCACTCTTAAGTCGAGTGAACAAAGACACCTTGGTTTATTGTTCCATGTAAAATATTCTATCTAAAAGAAAGATTATATAGCATAAAAAAAGACATTGTTTTAAATTCGAAGTATGATGATAAATCAGTTTATTGTCCCATGTAAAATATCCTATCTAAAAGAAAGACTATATAACATAAAAGAAGACACTGTTCTAACTATTTGTCTGATACAGACCTTCTGCAGATGCAATTGAATTGCACTATATGATGGTAATTCTCAAATGAGCAATGGCGCTAGATTTCTCTTGGATTTGATCCAAGCACATGAGGGAAACCAAAAATGCTATTTTGTGATTTTGAC
>JAKVQY010000006.1:0-49944 GCA_030463045.1 Geotrichum macrosporum | reverse complement strand
TTTGCACAACACCCCTACAGCTGTGAAGGCGGCAAGCTTGAAACTATAAATCACATTCTGGCGCAATGCCCATTACTCGAACATCAACGAAAAGTTATCAGAAATGTCTCCTCCACACTGAAAATGTCAAAATTACTGAACAGCAAAAAAGGATTGCAAGCAGTCGCATCCTATCTGCAAAGCAGGAAATACCAAACTGTATGACTATTGCCGAATGTTTGAGTAAGTGTGCCTGACTTGGTTTTTATCTTGCAAAAGAGTTTTTACTTAAGGAGGCTTCTATCTGTGGAAATCAGCTAATTGAGTGTTGTGCAGAGGTATATTTCGGGCTCAAATTGAAATTACTTGACTCGGTAATGAAAAGCTACATTGTAGGGAAAAGGAAACAGTCCAGCCCGTGTTATAAACAGTATGTTTTCATTTCATTATTATTGCTCTATCCACATTTTGTTTTTTCTATAATTTGACTCTAAATGCATGTTTTGTTTTGTTAAAATATAAAATATCATCCATCAGACATTGCAATAAAGCCATTAGTCACAACTTAAATGTTGAAGAGCTCGCTTACTCCGGATTGGTGGATGGAAGTGATGAATTAAATACTGAAGAAAAAATAGTGGAGGATATTATTAGTTATCAGTAAGTCAGTAGTGAAGTTGGAAGCAAATATAAAAGCCAAACATAAAGATAAAGGAGGCAAATCTGAGAATTATAGATGTAATGTTCAAGTATTTACAAAATTAAGGCAACTTATACTATTTCAGCTACGTGATAAGCGCTTTTTCCAATGCGTATCATCAGCAGCTTATCGTCTACTAAATCAGCCAAGCCAATTTCACCTGGTTTGACCTGAGTTCTGTTCAAGCCGTGATATACACCTCCCCCTTTAATGAGGCGAGTAATTTCAGCTAAAGTATTTCTATGTTAGTAAATCTATTCAAAGGGAAATATTGAAATACTCACACTTTGACTTGGAGGTGATTTGAGAAATTACATCGCGCCAAGGCGCACCTATGACTTGGTCCTTGTGCAAAGTTTGCAGCATTCCCTCCTCTTTAAAAACAGACAGGACATCGCTACTCAAAATTTTCTCGTTCGAGTTTGAGCTAAACATAATTGAAGACATAATTTTTGCCCTCTTGCCGGCTCCTAATCCGTGTACCAAGTCTGTAATTTCAGTAGCTAGTACTGTTTGAGCAGTGCGAACTGATTCATTTTGAGCATGTTTAGCAACAATTTCTTTTATGTTATCAAGAGACAATAGCGTAAACATTTTCAAGTATGTCTCAACAACTGAGTCAGGAGCCTTGATAAAGTACTATTTCTTTGTTAGCTGTAAGATAAAAGTTCCCGGTATAGGTCTACTTACTTGGTAAAGCTCATATGGCTTGGTCAGGGACGCGTCAATCCATACGGCATTCCCGGCAGATTTGCCAAACTTTTCCCCGGATGGGGTCGTCAGCAATGGCACGGTAATTCCGTAAGCGGCGTCTTGGCCCTTGCCAGTCATGGGCAATGTATTTTGTTTCTTGTCTTTGGCAGCTTCCGATCGAAGTCTTGAAATAAGGTCTATGCCAGCTGTTATATTTCCCCATTGATCATTTCCTCCCACTTGCAGTTTGCATCCGTCTTGGGAATGCAGATGCCAAAAATCAAACGCTTGAAGAATCTGGTAGGTAAACTCGTTGAATCCAATACCTTGCTCAGACTCCATGCGATTTTTGACACTATCGCGTGCCAGCATTTGGCTAACACGGATATGACGTCCATATGTGGCGAGAAAATTCAGCATTTTGATATCTCTCCACCAATCGGCGTTGTTTTGAGTAACAGCTGTACCAAAGCCTTTGTATCCCCTGGTCTTAGCATACTCCCTTCCTCGTATTAAAAAATTTTCAAGTTGTGTTTGAATATGTGCAACATTGTTGGATCTCACAGTCGAATCAATTTGCTGTCGCTCGCTACTTCGTCCAGATGGATCGCCAACTTCGCCTGTGGCACCTCCAACCTAGAAATTTGTTAACCATGCGCTTAAAGCCAACAATACGGTCACGTACCAACCCGATGACATTATGTCCACGGATGTAAAAGTGTAACAGAATGATAAGAGGTATCAAGTTTCCGACATGAAGAGAAATTGCACTGGGATCAGCTCCACAGTAGACTGTAATCTTTTCCTCTGAAATAACTTTTTGTAGTGACTCGCTGTCTTTGATCAGTTGCTGGTTTTTATTTCCTTTGACTCCACTCACCTGGTGATGCTGGCGACCAGACTTCTATCTTTAAGATGATCAATCAAAGGCTTTTGCTCGTCAGGGTTCTGTTTGAAAGAGTTAGACGAATACTGGTATCGTCCAAACGTAAAAGCAGTCCAAGAAGGTGCGCTTGTACAAACGCACCTGGCGACCAGACTCATAGCACCTCTCTGCATCATACTTGTAGGTTTTTTCGATTAGACCAATTTGGTTAAATCTCAACTTTAGGACTCAAGAAATAGAGTGAAAAAAAAAATGAATCAAAAAGTCAAACCTTATTGGGAGATTCTCTTATGCCTTGTAGGATTTGATTCACACCTTTGGAGAGCAGGATTTACGAGGTAAAACCTCAATTTACAAATTCATAAAGTTGAATGGATCAACAGCATAGTTTACCATTTACTCTAAATCAAAGTATTCGTAAATATTAATTAATTTACAAATCTACAAAGTTTAATACATCAACAGCATAGTTTTCTCTATTTGTAAATATCAATCAACTAAGAAAACAGACAATATCTGCAATTCGATTCCCTTCATTAAAACGCATTCGCGTGTAGAAATATGCGTTTCTGTTGAAAATAATTACCTTCAACAATACTTTCTCAAATTGAATAAATAGCAAATATATTCTTGAACTCATAGCAGCGACTCAATTTTCAAGAGAAGAGTTCTTCTCCACCTCACTATCAAAACTCGAACTATTTATCACACGCCCATCTCTTTCCATATCTTCTTTCCATTCATCACTCATTTCTCTGAATTAAATTTGAGAAAGCATTATTTATTGTAAGTCATTAGTGACGTTGGAAGCAAATATATAAGCTAAACATAATAATACGAGAGGCAAATTATCTAATAATTAAAATTTGGAATTCTCCCAATCTTCGAAGTCCCTCCAATATTCTGCAAATTGACAACTACCACCATGCCTGTCAATGCCGCGCTACCCAAGAAGATGAATGTAATAAATATTTCAGCGGGATCTGAATTAGCTCTTTCGACAGAGTTAGACATGCTAAAAAAAAAATTTGAGTCAGAACGCACTGGATTGAAAAGGACGTCCAAGTCAGATGCATATACTTCTGGTGCAAATAGTAAAGTACGCACAAAAGGAATCAGCAAGTCGTTAAAAGGGTATAGAAATAAGTTAGAAAAGGTATTGTTTGTCATTTTGAGCTTGACCTGATTTGATTAACTTTGCCTTTCATTTGTTTACTAGGAACTGAGAGAACTTGGACCAAAAAATACAGGAACAGAGGCACGAGAGTTGAAAGACCAAGATCACAACCTTATCACTACGAAAGAAAGAGTGTTAGAAAAAGGGGAATTAAAGGGCAAATTTATTGCTTCGGATGAGCGAACAACCCAAGGACGCCAATCTCTTGACTATTTCCAGGAAAAATCTTATCAGGCCCTGCTTGAAAAATCTCAGATTTATGATGAAATGAAAGCTGGCCATTATCAGAAATACTCAAACGATGGGGGCCCTGGAAACAAAAGAATCCGTGAAGAAATTGATGGGAGTGAAAGACATGGGCAGTCTGTTTTACCAAGACAGCCTACTAAAGACGATGTGTTGTTTGAAACTGGAGATGGCGGCGAAGTAATGGTTGAAATTCAAGACGACTTTGGGCGTACGAGATTAGTGCCACGATCTGAAGCTTATCTTTATCGAAAATTGCCTTCTGGCGTTCAAGGTGAAGTAACTAGGGGAAACCACCGTTCACGTGGTAATGCTGAGCCTTTTTTTTCCTGTGATGACTACGATGATGAATGTGAAGAACATAGCAAAGATGAATATGGTCCAGTTCCTAAGCCGAAACGCATTATAAGAGGCAAGTATGTGCAAACTGACACTTTTACATTGGATGAAAGCAAGGCACAACAAATTCGAGATCATGTGGACAGCGGCGAGGGCGTAGTGTCGCATTACGATCCGTCCTGGGAAATCCGAACAAAAGGCACAGGTTTCTATAATTTTGAAACAGCAGATGAAAAGTTGCGGAGGCAGCAAATGGATTCCATAAACGAATTAAGAAGAGAGACAGAGCAAACGCAATACTCTATTGACCAAAACAATATCTTCAATGCTGAAGACCAATTAATGCATGGTAGGGAAGCTACTGAACAAAATGAGAAATCGGTAGATACAGGTGGTTTACCCCATACAGAAAGCAAGGTCATTTATGAAAGACGCGTGAACGAGCTGAAAAAACTCATGAAAAGCTTGAGAGAAAACAAGGAAAGGCATAAGACTTCATTTGTGAAGGGATCAAATGATCTGTAAATTGTACATCAAACCAGAACATATTTACTGAAAATTTTTAAAAAGACGGCATAGACTAAAAATCCCCCGTACCTACAACTTTAAGTCGCTCTTCAGTAGTCATACGCTTGCGATTTCTACCACTTTTGTTGACTGGAGTGGCAGCACCAGAGAGAACAGGCGTCCCACTTCTAGATACCTCAAAATTTCCTTCGCCTTCGTGGTACAAGTCCTCAATTCCTACTGATGAACTAGTTTTTGCACGTTTTTTACCATGTACTCCCTCCTGAGAATTTGCCGTTTGGTACTGGATCCCTTAACACCAGCTTGTGATACTTCACTTCGTCTCTTTGTAATCATGGCATCAGCAGCATCATCGACTTCAAGCAACCAATACGCAACTTCTCTGCCAGGCTTCTGGAAATCAACAGTGTTTTCTGCAGAACCACCACCACCTTCCATAACAACTTGCTGAACGTGCATCTTTTGTTTGGCACGGTCACGCATACGTTCCTCAATTGTTCCTTTTACGAGAAGACGGTATACAGTAACTTGTCGAGTTTGGCCCATTCTGTGAGCTCGATCCATGGCTTGCGAATCAATAGGAGGATTCCAATCAGTGTCATAAAAAATGACAGTGTCAGCAGCGGTCAAATTGATACCAAGACCACCAGCACGCGTAGAAAGAAGAAAAACAAAAAGCTCAGGCTTGGTCTGCCAATCTTTTACTAAATCGCGTCGTTCTGAAAGTTTGGAGGAACCATCGAGACGACAGTACTTGTACTGTCTAAATGTCAAATACTCTTCCATAAGATCCATCATTTTCGTCATCTGAAAATAAATAAGAACACGGTGATTATGTGCCTTAAGAACGGGAAGCATTTCATCCAATTTCGACAACTTCCCAGAATCTGTAACAAATTTCGACATGGAAGGCATTCTTATTGTGTTAATTCCCATCCGCCTGTTGCGAGCCCATGGAAACATGTTTGAAGCAGGAAATTCTTTGACTGGAAAATCGTTTTTGAACAGATTCCACTCTTGATTCAAACTCATAGGGAAAAGGGCAGACTTAACTTTCGAACTGAATAATAAAGCTTGTTGGTCAAGTAAAATGCCTCTATCGGAGCAATCGAGTAAGATTGGGGGGCAAAGAGCCGGCTCTTCAAATGCAGGATCAATCAAGTCATAGATGCCAACTTCAAGTAGATGAGAACTAATTTTGAAAAGATTTGACAGAACTCCAGTGGACTCGTATTGCAATTTTGAAAAAGTTGATTCTTGCCGGTCTATATGAAATAAGTTACTATAGGGAATCGAGCTTCTATCGCCATGGTCGCAAAGTGCAATACTAGACGGTTTTACTGAATGATACAAATGGCACAATACCGCACGCTCAAAAATGCCACTTCGCCCCATCTCGGAAATTTGACTAGGAGAAGAGTCGATTAATCTTATCCAAGAAAAAGAGTCGTTTTTGGCGACATATTCAGGATTCCAAATATTCAACATGTTGTTCAAATACTTCGATCTAAACCCAGCTGAGGAGTCTTCTGAAGGTACATCTAAAAAACCTCCAGAGCGATAAAGCATCTTTGGAATAGCTAGGGAAAGTTCGTTCCGCGCTGTGTAATAGACATCAATCTCGGGTCCGTCGCGTACAGGACCAAAAGATGTTCCAAACTTTGCAAAATTGAATGCAGATTTTACATCGGATCTTTCAATAAGGTCAGGATGGTTGCAAACCTTTCTAAACTGCATAACAAGATTCATCAAACTTTGAGTTCCTTCATCAGATCCAGAGGTAGCTTTCTCAATCAGATCCATCAAACTAATTTGAAACCTCAAGGTCTTATAGAGCAATCGTTGACGACTTGTAAGGTTACAATAGACATCTTCTTCAATTTTATCACCAAGTTCTGATTGTACATGCTTCTTTAAACGCCTCAGCATGAATGGTTTAAGAATCATATGTAACCTACTCAGTTGTTGTTCATTGAGTTGAGTATTACTTTGTGCGTGACTCTCAATATCTTTGGAAAACCATTCACTAAATTCATCATGTGAGTCAAACAACGAGGGCATGATAAAATGAAGGAGAGCCCACAGCTCTTGCATAGAGTTCTGAATAGGAGTACCCGTTAAAAGTAATCGATTGCGGCATTGAAAAGATAGTAAAGACTTCCACCTACTAGAGGAAGAAGATTTAATTGCCTGAGCCTCATCCAAAATCATGTATTGCCATTTGATTTTCTGAAAGTAGGCTGCATCAGCAACAACTAGCTGATAAGAAGTAACAAGCACATGGAACTGCGAGTCCCTGTTATATTTCACATTTTTATAGTCCCAAAATTTTCGCAAAACTTTGCGGTCTTTTCCATTACCCCAGTAAGGAAGAACTTTGAAAGCAGGAAGGAATTTTGCTATTTCCTGCTGCCAATTATGAAGAGTTGACGCAGGAGAAACGACCAGAAATGGTCCCCAAATGTTATGCTTTTCCGCCAAGTATGCCATAACAGAAATACTCTGTACGGTCTTACCAAGGCCCATTTCGTCTGCCAATATTCCATTAATGCCCTGCTCATAAAGATTAGCAAGCCAACTAAAGCCCTTGATTTGATACTCTTTGAGGGTACAAGTAAGCATATTTGGTTGAGAAATTTGAATATCACCCATTGAAGTGGGATTTTGAAAATTTATTTCTTCGCTATCAACGTCAACTTCTTTCAATTCAGTTGACGACTTGAGATTATTGTTGAAATCCCTGGCCCGCTTTTGTGTATCCTCAAAAGCTTTCTTTGCATTCGCCATCGCTGCTTGGTGTAACTCATCATCGTCTGCAGCGTCAAAATCAAGTTCTTCAATGTCACGCTGAGGCTCTTTGGCTTCTGAAGTGTCCATTTTTCGTCCAATAAAGTGCGTATATATTTCAGTTTGGGAGATGAGAAAGTTAAGTTTCCGTGCTTGACGGCGTGCCTCACGCTGCTCTTCTTCTTTCTTAACTAGGTCTTGAGTCTCCTTCTCAGCCTTTTTACGAAGCTCACGCTCATCACGCTCATTGCGTTTCCAAAAAATGAGCATCTCACGCATACATCGTCTAGCCTTATTTTGAAGATCCTTGACGGTTTTGTTGGTTTTGAATTGCCACCGCCGAGCTTCCCTTGCGGCTAAAATATTGGTTTTCCTCGCATTGCTCAACTTGATATTCCTAGAAGAATTGTTAAGACGGTATATTCTGTTGGATTCTCTTCTAGCCATCTCTCTCCAAATTGATTCATGCGTGTTGTAATAGAGTCTTGCAATTGCCCTGACTTCCTTTTGAGGTTTCACAAGGATAATTTCTTTACCAGTCGCATTCAATGTGTCACATTTAGTGCTTGTCGAAGAAATTTCATTACCGGCCGCAGTCGGCACGACACTTTTAGACTTCAACATATCACCACCTCTAGGTCGGCTTTTTGATCGAGACAAATGCGACTTATTCGTTTTAGCTCTAGAAGATGGGTATCTCGATCCTTTAGATTTTCCTTCTTCGTCTCCTTTATTTTCTTCTTCGTTATTTAATAATTCAATCTCTCTTTCTATTCTTACTGCAGCTGAACGTTGCGCTCGCCTTTCTCTTTGTTGAGCTAGCTTGATGAATTTTTTGTCATCTTTTTCAGTCTGTTCTTCGACTTTCAAAACTGTCTTCATGGCCAAAGAATGAAGTTCCTTCGATGCATATCGTCTGAGGGCTTCTGATTTAGCTTGGGCAACGTGAAGATGCTTTTGCTGAAAAGCATTTCTATTACGTTCCCTTCGCTCACCATCAAAAATCTCAATTTGTTTTATTCTCAAATTCAACAACTTCATGTATTCGGCCTTCTCCTCAATATACTTGCTATCATTGGAAATCTGAAAAGCGGATTCCATAGCTGCAGAGTCAAGAACGTTAAATGAGAAGTCGTGATTCTTGTTTGGCTCAAGCTGTGAATGCGCAGCTTTGGAGCCTGGGATCAATTTAGTATGCACAGAAGTTTTTGAAGCAAAAAGCCCATACTTTAAGTGATGTTTTCTTTCATCCTCCAAAGATACTTCTTCTTTCGAACTTGCTGACCTTTTTTTATGTGATGCTGAAGAGTCACCCAGAAGAGCAGATATTGCCATGGCATCTCCAGACCGACGCTAAGAAGTGTTAGAAACGCTTGTATTCATCACATTTACAATATATATACCTGTGGAGATTCCATGGTGTGTTGTGTACGGGAAGATTGATGTAAAGTGAGTGAATGCGATAAATAGAAACCACAACAACGTCAAAATAGATAAAGGTAATGTAAAGTAAAATATCAATTCAACAATTCATGAGTACAATGAGCCATAGAAAATAAAGGAGCAATAAATGGATTGATCCCTGTTGATATCGACGTTTTCAACTTGAAATGAAACTTCCAAACTGAAGCAACAAGATTTGCCTCCCACTTGGATACGTTAATTAGAAAGTTACAATGTAGGGGCCAGAAATAATTCTGGAATATTATGCTGGAAAATATCGTGCGTGTAGTAAGGACGGAGAGGGACAAACTGTGGATGACGCTTCAAGGAAAGAATGATGACGAGGAAAAAAGTTGGAGGTAGGAGTTAAATTCGTTGCGTTTTTGCTACTTTTTTTTGGCTTCACTTTTTTTTGTTTTTCTTTTTCGGCACTTCTGGATTTTCCCGTCGCGGTCTGAATATGGTGGTGAAGGATTTTTGAGTGTTGTGTTGGAAGGTTGAAAAAAGTACAGTCAATTAAATTATTATGTAGTAAAGTGACAAATGATTACTTAGTAAGTAATAAGCAAAATTTTAAAACCGTAATAAATATATTATGTCAGTGTTGTGTAATCATTACCTGTAAAATGCACTTGAGTTATGAATTGGTAGGAAAAAACACACACACTTGACATTTTAAAGCCGGAGTCCGATAAGAGGTAAAGAAAGAAAAGCTTATACGCCAGATCATCACTTCATGTCCCTAAATATAGTCTTAATTAACGCTTTTTTTCTTTAATTTGTCTTTGTTAAAAGTTGTCTAGATAGAGAAGGTCCTTTTTTGTGCCATTGTCTAAATGTTGCCCACGGACTATTATTCCAGCCCTTCTCGGTCGGCACTAGGGTCCGCAACGGAAGTAAACGCTCACTCAGTTCTTGAAGAACCCTTTCAGGAGGATGATGAAGAAAATGAATTTAGTATTGGAAATGGATCTGCTGCTCAGCAAGATGATGCTTCTGGGAGAAGCAGTGGAAATGCATCATCTACTGTTGGCAAAGTGAAATCATCGTTATCATCTTTCCTTTCGCCTCTTAGACAAACTTCATTACCTGGCTTGCGAAATTTTGGAATAAGTCCATCAAATATACCTTTTAATAATCTCACTCCATTTTCCATCGGGAATGAGGAGGACGAAGATGAAGTTAACGCATATTACGACGCTGCAAATTACGATAGATACATTGAATATGCTGATCTGTCAGCCATTGACTGGCAATTAGAATACGCCAAAGAGCGATCTCGAAAACAACACCTAGATGAACTTCCAGGAGTATATGGTAAGCTGCTTTGGGCTTTAGACGTTAGTCATGTTTGGATCCTCTTGATATTTACGGGGATCTCTGTTGCTTTTGTTGCAGCCTTTATTGATATTGTTTCTCGGTGGCTTGGTGACATAAAATTTGGGCATTGCTCTGATGCTTTTTATCTTACTAGGGAGTATTGCTGCTCTGGAATAGATATTCAAGATCACTGTCCAAAATGGGAGACCTGGGAGACGACATTTAACGTTGAAGAGAGCGGTGTTGGTAGCTACATACTGGCCTATTTGTTTTACTTGATATTCACTGTTCTATTTTCAGTTGCTGCGTGTATTCTTGTGCTATTCTATGCTCCTCATGCCAGATTCTCTGGTATTCCCGAAATCAAAACAATACTTTCTGGTTTTATTATCCGAGGGTTTCTGGGCTTTAAGACACTTGTATTTAAATCTATTGGTCTTATTTTAGTTGTCTCTGCTGGTCTTTGGGTTGGAAAGGAAGGTCCACTTGTACATGTGGCATGTTGTTGTGCAAGTGTCTTCATGATGCTTTTCCCGCGGATTTATCGCAATGAGGCACTCAAGCGTGAGGTACTTACCGCTGCTTCTTCTGCTGGAATTTCTGTAGCTTTTGGGTCACCAATTGGAGGGGTATTGTTTGCTTTAGAGCAACTTTCTTACTATTTTCCCGAAAGAATCTTGTGGAACTCCTTTGTTGCAGCGATGGTGGCTGCGGTTACTCTTTCATTCATAAATCCCTTTCGCACTGGTAACTTGGTACTCTTTCAAGTTGTTTACGACCGTGTTTGGCAACGCTTTGAACTTGTCCCTTTTGCTGTCATTGGAGTACTTGGGGGCCTTTATGGTGCACTTTTCACTCAGCTCAACATTTATTTTGCCAAATGGAGAAGAAATAATGAATACATTTCTCGCCGGCCAGTACTTGAGATTGCCATTGTGGCATTGGTAACTGGAATAGTTACGTTCCCCAATATTTATACAAGGATTCCGACAGCTATGTCAGTCGCTCATTTATTTCAAGAGTGCTCCGATGGTGTTCCTGGAAATTTATGTAACAACAACTACTGGCTCTCTAATTTTGCGTTACTGGCACTATCTACAGTTCAAGGTTTTTTGCTTACCGCATACACATTTGGAACTAACATTCCTGCTGGTCTGATTATGCCTTCAATGGTCAATGGTGCATTTATGGGTCGAGCTATTGGCACTTTGATGCAAACTTGGAGAGTGAGCCATCCAGATTTTATTTTATTCAATTCGTGTCCTGTTGATGGAGTTTGTGTGACACCGGGCGTTTACGCTCTCGTAGGGGCCGCTTCGGCGCTTTGTGGAGTCACACATTTAACTGTATCGACTGTTGTTCTTTTGTTTGAATTGACTGGTGCTCTCAACTATGTTATCCCTATAATGACGGGCGTCATGGTCTCTAAGTGGGTGTCTGATGCTTTCAACCGCAAAGGTATCTATGAAAGTTGGATTCAGTTTAAAGAATATCCATTCCTTGATAACCACGATGACCAACCTATTCCCGATGTTGCTGTGGAAAGTATTATGACCAAAGTGGAAGACCTCAGTTTTATTCCTAGTAAGGGGTTGAATTTAGCTTTCTTGTGGGATTTACTAGAAAATTCTACATCGCGAGGATTCCCAATTGTTAAATCAGCGGACAATATGACCCTAATAGGATATATTACATTATCTGAACTGCGACGCGCTTTAAAGGATCACCATAACTCGTCTCGGGAAACCCCGTATACATTTATCTTAAGTCCTGAAGCTTCTACTTTAAATGCAGACGTTGAAACTATCTTTTCTCTTGAGGAGGATGTCAATGCAGGGAACAGGTCTTCCGACAAAAGGTTTCAAGATGATGAAATCTCAGTGTTTGAATTCGATGACACTCAGCATGTTCGGCCAGCGGATGCGTGCCACAATAATGGCGCCGTAAATCTTCGTGAATGGGCTGAACTTAATCCCGTTACATTATCATGGGAGAGTAGCTTACAGCTTGCAGCTTCCATGTTTTCCACATTGGGACTTCGCTTCATCTTATTTACTCACAAGGGACAACTTCGAGGCATGCTCACGCGAAAAGATGTTTGGTTACTACTGAATTCGCTAGATACTGATATGAGCAGTTCCATGAATGACTTCGATGGTGAGTCTGCACTGACAGCACGAGGAAGACTTTTATCTACTATTTCATATTCTTTAGGAGGCAGCGAAGACGAAGTCCGTCTGCTGGCTGGACAAGATTATGATGATATCCTTGATAGTAGGCGAGACATTGCATAAGATAAAATCTATTTTTCTTCTTTATAACTTTTTAAAATTGAGGAAGAATTAATGGATAAAGTATTATTTAAAATTGAATATAAAATAGTTAGACTTTGTTTTGTTTCTTTTTATTTCTGAGACATGGCTGAGAATGGTACTTCTAGCTGATCAAGCTCTGATATTGCTTTACCTAACCAGGCTTCGTTGAAAGATTCTGCGAGGTCATGAACAGTCACCATGTGGTCTAGCTGATGTCGAACGCGCTTGAGTTCTCCTTGTACTGCATCCATACCATATAGAATTGAAGTGGCGTTCAAAAGTGCATCTTTCACTCTTTGAACATCAATGTGAACATTCTTTTCAGTTTGCAGTTCCCGAAGCAGAGAAACAGAAACCCAAGGGGCGCGAGGAGACTTTAAGTATCCAATATATACTATGCGCGACATAAACGATGAGTTGAACACATCTGCCTGATAAAAAACTGTGGAAACAGATGCTGTATCGCAAAAAGAGGTAGTTTGTTCGAGAGGATAAAAATCTGCCAACCCTAAAACAAAATCCAAGAATTCCTGTTTTGTCACAAAAAGATGGCCTCGCTGTATGTCACGCAAAACCAGCGAGACTGTCCCTGGATGCAATTGGTATCCTGGTATTTTCATCGACTCGCTACCTTTATAATTTAGATTCCAGCCAAGTCGCAAAAAATAGATAATTTGGCTAATAGAAAACCGAGGTTTGGTTATTAATGATGAAGGTGTCGAATTTTTTGTATCATCTATATGTTGTTGAATAGTTTCAGTCTTGCCATAGGAAAACCTTTTATTTACGTTTTTAGTTGGAGGTGGAATCGATCTTCCTTCGCGAATCATTGCTAATGCGATTTTGCTGAATACCTGCGAATCTATCAAATACTCGCAATTTTGTAGTTTACTGTCATCCAAAGGCCATAATTTAGACGAAATCAATGCTGAAGTTGACTTAACAGCTCTTTTGGGACTTGGAACGTATATCGGTGACAGTTTGCTGTCTGGCAAGATATCCGGTGCCACTTCCTCAACCAGAAAATTCTTCTTTAAAGGGTTTCGGGCGTTGTAGGACATAAGGGCATTTGATATGAAAGATGGCAACGCAGGTAACTCCGAGTATGAATGTGTGACCAATGATTCTATACCTAGTTTGACAGCTTGCCTGACTTGCTTATCTTTCAACAATGCGTGGACATAAAAGTTCCATTCTGTAGAGGAAACTAATTTATCATCATTGAGCGACCGATAAGTTTCAATAACACCTTTGTAGTCACGCCCTTCCATCATTCCGTGAAGATATCCAATAACGAGTTGTGGGGTATTTCTCACAGTGAAATGTTCAAATACCTGGCGAGCATCAACTGGGCTATATTGGCACAGAAGCCTTATCATATGACTGTAAACACGCAGTGACAATTGGTTGCTGACAACGGGATTTTGTTGCTTTTCAAGAGAATTGTTGAAAAAAATATCACATAGTTTGCTGCACTGTTCAAAATCCTGATTTCGCAATATTATTTCTTCGTAGATTTCGTTTGAAATACTCAGGTCTGTTCTCTGGATTAGGTCTGTAATTTTTTGATATGGTATAGCTATATGGCATTGGGTTAAAAAACGCCAAAACTTATTATTCAAAATTTGTTCCTGGTTAACTGAATCAAATCGTAGTACAGAGTTAATGAAAGACTCTATTACGTCTGATCCAAATGGTTTAGGCATTTTGGCAGATATAGAAACAAATTCAAGAATATAGTCGTGGGGAATTTTAATGAGAATGCCTTTGCGCACTTGCCGAAGAAAAAACCGATAAAAATATATACTCAGAAGAATTGGCCTTCCACGCTTGTGAGAAATTAGGCGAGAAAATAGAGAGATATTTTTTGGTGTGGCATTTGGTGGGGCAAGTAGAGTGATTCCATAAGTCCACGCTTCTATAATAATATCCGAGGTAGGTCGTTCAAAATGAAACCATTTCAAAAGAGCGATGGAAACAAAATCTTTGTGGCTCTTCGGTAACTGCGCGAAAATCTGGAATAGCATGTCAGATGCCGGTCTCGATTCTGTCCTAAGTATACGCTGAAGTCCTTCCAGCCATTCTTGTTTTGACGGTTTCACTTCATATCTCCATAAAAGTTCATGGCAACACATTACATCTTGTAGTTTGTCATGCAGAATCAAATTTTCTATCAGACTAAAATAAAAGCGTTCTTTCAATTTTGATTCATTTTGTTTTAAGGATTTCGCCCAGAACTCCAAATCTTTATGCAATGTTGTACTTTGAGGATCTTTGGTCAAGCTGTAGACTAGCCAGTTGAGCTGTTCGTCAAAGTCCCTGCAGCTAAAATTACTAATGGGTCTGTTAAATTGTCCCGTTGAGCATGGTTTAGACGTCCGAATCAATGCGATCAGGATAAAAGGACTTAGCACGTTTCTTGCATGGTGGTTAAATGGTCCGCGTCGAAACAGATGAGGGTAAAAAAACCCCGCTGTTGCTGAGTTATTTCCTACTCGAAATATTTGCCGGTATGGAAGTTTCCGGATCATACTACCATCGTTGTCTCCAGTGGTCTAGTAGTCAATCAACAGTAGAAGTTGACTTCCTGAGATCTGGTCTTGACCTGAAAAATAAGCTAACTTATGTAATCAACTCTGCTAAATTTGAGATTTTGGGGGAACGCAATATTTTAAATTGGGAATATTTCGAATCAAAGACAAATTTTAGGGTTGGGGCATTTATAACCCTAACGAGTTCCTCTCAGGCAGATATTTCTCTCCAGCAAATTTACCACGTATTCCATGATATGTCGCTCAGCAGTCTTACAATCTTTCGCTAACTAGAGTTTACTAAAATTGACATATCATTTGAGTACAAATTCAAGATCAATTTGTAGGATTTCAGACCGTTCCTAAACTCATCAATCTAAAGGGTTCACAGGTCATTCCTGTTATCGCCCTAAACATTTTACACGTCTGTTTTGTGATTTGATTTCATCACCATGTCGAAAAGATACTCTATTGACACTCCTGGTCTTGATAATGAAAGCGACTTGGAGGAGGATATTGTCCTCGGAAGCTTCAGGCCCTCTACGCTTGACAGGGATCTTCTACGGGCAGATGAAGCAGTGCTAAACGATTTAAACCAAAAAACCAAAAAATCTTTTTTTTCAAGGTCCGGCCGAAATAAAAAATATATCAGTTTGTCCTCGGATTCATCAGCTAAAAAGAAAGTGGGATTTGCTAGCTCAAAATCAACTCCTAATGCTTCCGGTGGCAAGTTTAGCAATAAGAGTCGGAAGGGAGGTTATTCGCAGCTCAATAGTACTGGATATTCCCATAACAGTGACGAAAGTGACTCAGACTATCCAAGCGATATTGAGATTGATATCCGAGCTCAGCCTCGTCGAGATATGAAGCATCGCACGAAAAAGTTGCATGGTCTACTTCTTATCATTCTCGCCATGTTAGGTGTTTGGTTTGTCTACAACCACATTCTTTCCTTTGGTGAAAAGGAATCTCCAACTAGAGTTTTGTTGACAAATGGAACACATAATTACCGACCTACGACCGTTGTGGTGTCCTTGGACGGATTCCACCCTCATTATATCAATGATCAAGTTACTCCTCATTTGCATGGCCTCCTGACACAAAACAGTGGTGCGCCATATATGTTACCTTCATTTCCTTCTTCTACATTTCCCAATCACTGGACAATGGTTACAGGTCTGTATCCGTCTAATCACGGTATTGTTGGTAACACGTTTTACGATGAAGTCCTTCACAAGCAGTTCTTCAACACTAAACCTTTTAAAAGTTTAAGCCGTGATTTCTGGGGTGGTCAGCCAATTTGGCAGACGGCTTCATTTCAGGGTGTCTTGTCTGCCATTCACATGTGGCCAGGTAGTGAGGTTGAATGGGCAGAGGAAACTCCAGTTTTAGTTGATAAGTTTAATGCGACAGAGGCGTTGAGCGTAAAATCGGACAAAGTTTTCTCGTGGCTTGATCGAGATATTGAAGAAAGACCCGAACTTATCATGACATACGTTCCAACTGTTGATGTAGCTGGTCATGCTCATGGTATAAGTGGCGACGAGCTTATTAGTTCACTGAAAGAAGTTGATAATTTCGTTGGTGCTATCATAAGTGGGTTTGAGTCTCGTAATTTGAGCGATATTGTCAACTTTGTTGTTGTCTCTGATCACGGGATGGCTCCTACATCGAATGATAGACTAATTTATCTCGATGATTTAATTGAAATGGACAATGTGGAGCGAGTCGACGGTTGGCCGCTGGTTGGCCTTCGCCCTAAGCCCTCTGTCAACCTAAAGGCCTTATACGCTAACCTCAAGGATGCCCAATCTCAGTTTGGCGAAAATAAATGGAATGTTTACCTGAGGGAGGAACTTCCTGGTGAATGGAAGTTTGGAGGACCTAATTATTCTACTTACAAGTCACGAATTGCGCCAATCTATCTTATTCCTCGTGTTGGTTGGACTTTTACTACAAAAGAACAAATGAATGAGTTTAATGGAGATTACAAGATTCGTGGCATTCACGGATACAATAACACCGAAGTTCTCATGCGAGCTCTTTTCCTTGCCAAGGGTCCTTACTTTTCTAATGACTTGTATCTCCCATTTGAAAATGTCGGTTTGTACAATATCCTTTGTGATACTCTAGGACTTGAACCTGCAAGAAATAATGGCCCTCCTCCTCAGTCTACATTGAAACTGCTTCCTAATAATTGGAAGGATGATCAAGAATATCCTGGACTACCTTTTGAGACAGAGATTTTGGACATTAACTCTACTTACGATACGATGTTTCGAATGGGCGAGCTCCCAAATGAAAATAGTGTGGTAAATGTGGAGACGTCGAAAGCCCCGTCTAGCTCTGATGCGCCTGTATCTCCTGTTTTTTCTGATACCACTGATTTTGCTACCGCAACAGAAAGCCGTATTCCAGCCTCTGAGACTGATGCATCCGGAAATAGAGAGCAAAACAATGAAGGGTCTGGCTGGCTAAAGCAGTGGCTAGATTACGCGAAATCGGTCACTTCTGACGCGAAAGACTGGGTTGCTGACAAGTACAAAGCTTTGACAGCACCTAACGATTCCAAGTCTAAAGATTCTCAGTGATTTTCAGAGGTTGTGATTTATTCTGTGTTTTTATTTATTGTTTGTAGTTTTTAGCTGTCGGTCATTTTATTTGATGATGAAAATTAGAAGTCATCCATCACGTATTGTGTTTATTAATTTTCTCTTTTTTTTCCCACTACTACATAATACTTTTATCATCCTCACGTTATCATGGCAAGAGCAATAGTTTTTGTATTTGCCATAGCACTGGCAATTGCTACAGTATCTGCCAACACAGAGAATATTAGATTTCTATATAAGCCTGCTCAATCCATGGAAACCAGCTTAGCAGGCCGATTAAGAGATGTGTCAGAGGGTATACTGGGAATTTTCAGGTCTAGCCATATTCAACACATTGCTCCGTCCTTTCAGCATCAAGGGCAGGACTGGTACAAAATCGAAGGTCGCTCAGGACGCAACTATGAAGCCAGGGTCTGCTGGGCAGCCTCGGATCCTTTACAGTTTAACTTAGACTATGACGCAGAAAAAGGGCTGCTGAAAGTTGGTTATTCACCTGACTATTATTCACATTTGCCAGAACTTAGGAAACAGCCTTTGCCTGCCAAGTACGAAGTAGTATTGAATCCCATCATTTTTGGTTTGCTACCTTCCGACATTTTGGCAACGATTGGGCAGGTCATTGTAGGTGGCCTAGTATCTTATTTCTTATCTGGGCATTTGCTCAATTGCATATAATGAAATTAATATTGGCACTGACCATATTGCTTACGCAGTAGTCTCTGACTTCAACAAGTTTAATGCACATTATGGCAGGTATGAGTAATTTGCATTCGTTTTCGTTCTTCAGACTGTTGGTTCCATATAGCTTTTGCGAGTGTGAGTCAGGTGTCAGCAGTGGTCTGACATTTACGTTAGTATTTAAATCCAGCGTAAAAACAGTACCCAAGTAATTACTGGCTGGCTGTCAAGATAAGGAACCAGAAATTAAGTTTGATTCCTCCCAAATATTTTCGGTTTTCCTCTCCTCGTCCCTTTTAAACTTCATAATTGGATTGAGTATTGTCCACGCCACACTGTTTGTTTCTCTAGTTTTTTTTAATATCAAAGATGAGCAGAAAAATTTCACGAGAAGAGCATTTTAAAGAAAGTCATAATTCTATGGAAGGTAGGTTATCAAAGTTTTTGGGGCTTTTTTACACTCTGTGCTGACTTTTTTGAAGGGTCTTGGATCGACTTGACTGAGGTTGAGCATGGATCCTCGACTCCCAACAGTAACCAAAATAGTAAGAGCGTCCTACAGGCACAGGCAGCTGCGCATGGAAGTCAGGGTGCAACCAGAAAACATGAAGCCAACACTAACAGTGCGGTAACCTGCCGGCATAGGCCGGGTCGTCTCGAATATCAGATACTGCCTGCTCAAAGTTCTCACACTACTGTTTATATTGACATAGAGGAAGACCTGACGCTGGAGAGTGTTATTTTTTCGAGTGAATACAATGGGTCTGCGCCACTACATCAAGACCATTATCAATCTCAGGACATGTCTATAGTGAGCAGTGATGACGATAACAACTTTACACTGGAATCCGAAGGCGAGAGTTGTGCTGAAGATTACGAGACAAATTCTCAAAAGCTTGCCCCTGTGAAGAAGGGTCGCCATAAGGTCTCTTCTCAAGTGCCTAAACTGAACTCCCAGTCCGTGTCAGACATTGACTTGAGGGCCTCATTTTCTACTCTGTTACACGGAAATTATCCTTCCAAAAAGAGAGGCAATAGTGGTGTGGACTGTTTGGATACACGGTCTTCTTCCCTACGGCTGAATCATGTCCGTTTGGTACCTGAATCTGAAATGGAGCTGAGGCGAGACAACAATACCCAGTTCAAGTCCAGTCATAAACCCGGCAAGACATTTATCGAAGATAACAAAAGCAACCGAAAGATTCCTTCTTCTACACGAACTACCCCGAATAATTCCGGTTCGCCTAACTCATCATCTCGCTCTTCTTCCACGGCTTCACATCAGTCTTCCCAACATCGCCGCCGCCGCAAAAATCCCAATCGGTCTAATTACGATTCATCTGGGCTTGACCTTTCTACAGTTTCTCTTGCTGCTGCTGGTATTTCATTAGTGGCTGGACTCTCTTTCAGTGCCGGATACGCTTTGGGCAGGCGCTCTGACGTTCATCTGACAGTTGCTTCTTAAAGGTAGTCTTGCGACTACATTTTCTTACTTGTTTTTCTCTTATTTTACTTCTAGGTAGCCCTATTTCTTGAGATTCTATCATGACTGTGACGATTTGTTTTTAGCTGATTCTCTATTGATTTTCTTGTCCTTTTTTTAAGGTGTTTTTTTGTTTCTACTGAAGTTATTCCTAATAGTATAGGATTGGTTTCCTATTGAAATTCCTGTAGTTCTTACTCATTTTCATGGCTTCTTGGCGTATCCTGTTCGCGCGCAAAATGGCCTGGATCTAACTGTAATCATATGCTTTACTACGCTGTTATACTCGGTGTTTGAATTCTTTTCCATACGATATATTTATTTATGAATCCTTTGAGTAACTTTTAACAACGCTGGTATAAAGTGCGTATATCTCAGTCCAGTTAGTTTCATGGACTCAAAAGATAGGAGGTTTGTGTGGAGACGAAGAAACCTTAGAAAAGCCACTTGCCACACAAAAAATTTCAGATCGCACCTTTTTTTTTTTTCTCACCTGCTATCTGTCCATCAACGACAACACGATATTTTATTAATATAAAACTGCCGGGCTTCAGGCTTCAAGCATCAGTTTAATATTGCTTGATTTATATCTCTCTTACATTTGATTTTTCTTAGGCTCATAAAATAATGGTTTCTTTGGAAGATCAACTCAAGAGTTTATCTCTTCAAGGTGAGTTGTTGACTCATGCTACCCCTGCCAACAACGATGAATGGGCGTCTATTCTTTCGGAAACTGTCACTTCCGTTGGCGAGTACTCTCTAACTAAAACATTGGTGTTTAAGCCCAAGACACCTAAATCCCAAGATCCCGTCCCCATTGTCTTGGTAGCTCTCAACTCATCATCAACCCCATCCTCCCTTATTGCAAAGGCTGCTGGAGCTAAGGATCCCCGCTTAGCTGCCGCTGATTTGGTTGCCACTTTTTTTGATGGTATCGCTCCAGCCGACGTTGGTGCCCTTTCTATTACCACTGAAAATGCCAGCAAGATCAAGGTGGTTTTAGATGCCGCAATTGAAGCGTCCCCTAATACTGTTTTGGCTGTGCATCCTTCCGCTGCCGCCAAGACTGCTTTTATTAAAGCTTCTGATTTGGTTGCTTATCTCAAATCTACTGGTGCTGACGTTATTTCTGTTGACTTCACTGCTTCCCCCGAAGCTGCTCCCAAAGCTCCTACTACTAAACCTATCAAGCCTGCGGCTTCTCTTCCTAAGGAAGATGGTAAAATTGAAGGAGCTGCCTTAATTGGAATCACTGTCGATAAGGAGTTGGACTTTCCCGGCTGGTATCAGCAGATTCTCACTAAGGGAGAAATGCTCGACTACTATGATGTTTCAGGATGCTACATTATGCGCCCTGCTTCCTACTCTATCTGGGAAAAGATTCAAGCATTTTTTGACGAACGCATTAAGAGCATTGGTGTACAGAACTCTTACTTTCCAATGTTTGTGTCATCGCGCGTTTTAGAAAAGGAGAAGGACCATATTGAGGGATTTGCTCCTGAGGTCGCTTGGGTTACTCGTGCTGGTAAGAGTGAGCTTGAAGAGCCCATTGCCATTCGTCCTACTTCAGAAACTGTCATGTATCCCTACTATGCAAAGTGGATAAGATCTCACCGTGATCTTCCCTTGAAGTTGAACCAATGGAACTCTGTCGTCAGATGGGAGTTCAAGCATCCCCAGCCATTCCTTCGTACTAGGGAATTCTTGTGGCAGGAAGGTCATACTGCTCATTTGACTTTTGAGGAGGCCAACGAAGAGGTATTGCAGATTCTTGAATGGTACGAGGCTATCTACCACGAACTTCTTGCTGTTCCTGTCGTCAAGGGTAAAAAGACTGAAAATGAGAAGTTTGCTGGTGGATATTTCACCACTACTGTTGAGGGATACATTCCCACGACTGGTAGAGGTATTCAAGGTGCCACTTCGCATTGTCTTGGACAAAACTTTTCCAAGATGTTCAATATTACAGTTGAGAATCCTGAAGGACCTGACAAGCCTAAACTTTTTGCTTGGCAAAACTCATGGGGTCTTTCTACCCGTGTTATTGGTGTTATGGTCATGGTCCATTCTGATAACAAGGGTCTTGTTCTTCCCCCCCGAGTTGCCCAGATCCAAGCTGTTGTAATCCCCTGTGGTCTGACCGTTAAGACCTCTGCTGAGGAAAAGAAGGCCGTGAAGGAAGGTGCCAGTGAAATTGAGCATATTCTCAAAAAGGCTGGTGTACGTGTCACTGGGGATTACCGTGACAACTACTCTCCTGGTTGGAAATTTGCCGACTGGGAACTCCGTGGTGTTCCTTTGCGCATTGAGTTCGGTCCTGCTGACCTAAAGAAGAATCAGGTTGTTGCCGTTCGCCGTGATACCGGTGAAAAGACTGTTATTCCTTTGGATGACAAGTTTACACAAACTGTCCAAGATCTGTTTGAGACGATTCAGAAAACTATGTTTAACAAAGCCAAAGCATCTTTCGATGACCATACTAAGCGTGTTGAAACGTTAGAAGAATTTGTTCCTGCTTTGAACAAAAAGAATGTTTTGCTTGCACCATTTTGTGGTGGTATGGAATGCGAGGATTCCATCAAGGACCGCACTACTCGTCAAGAAGAAGGCGAGGAGGTTGATGATAAGGCTCCTAGTATGGGTGCTAAATCACTGTGTATCCCTTTCGAGCAGCCAGAGCTGAAGGATGGTGCCAAGTGTGTTGGCTGTGGAAAGCCTGCCAAGTTCCATACTTTGTTTGGTCGATCTTATTAATGACAAAATTCCAAAAAATAAAAGAAAAAGAGCCAGCTAAAATAGGCATAGTTTCTTATTTGTATTATGTTTTGTATAATGTTTGTTTTTGAAGTTTGTCTGTTACAGGAGGTAGTGCTTAAATCTATGACTTATATGGAACCCAGAATGGATCAGACCTGACTTCAGAAAGGTCCAAACTTTTAACAACAGTCTTTCGCTTTACAAGGTTTTGAGTTTCAACTTCTAAAGCCAAATAATGCAATTGTTTGGCTCCTAGTGACTCAAGATAGTCCACAGCTTTATGAAGGTTCAAACCAACTTGGGTCAGACCGTGGGAATCGTCAGACAAGCAAAACTTTCCTCCTTCTTTCAGAATCAACCTGGCAATATCGGGGCGAGGATAAGGAGAATCCCAACCTTTGCGAATAGCAGCAGAGTTTAACTCAAACAAGGAATCAACGGAAATTGCATAGCGAATATTGCGAACTACTTTTTCCCATACATCCGGCCATCTCATTTCTAAAGACTCATCGTTGACAGATTCAGCTTCATCGTTAGGCTGCGCAAACAAGCGTATTAGGTCAAAATGGCCGACTACCAAAGGATTTATTTTCTTCAGCATAGCATATTGTAAGTCATAGTAATCATTGTATAGTGCACGGGCTTGTCGTTGAATGGGGACATCTATGCCCTTGCCTATTGTCTTGTCAACTGATATCCGAGCAGCTTGTTCCCAACGAGACCTATCGTAATCGATAGGCAGTCCATTAACATGATGTACGGACCCAACAACAAGATCAAACTCATATTTTGCCTTCAGTTCATTTGCCTTCTCCAAATATTGATCTGAAATACCCTCTGACTCAAACCCCACAAGTAATTGTGTCCGCGTAGATTTATCAGAATTGACCTTGGTCTGTAACTCTTTGGCGTGTGCGTAATATTTTTCAAACACACGTGCAAGGTCATCCGGGGTGGTCTGAGACTGAACTTCTTCATCGTAGAGGTCTGACAATTTGTGTCGGGGCATGTGTTCCGTCAAACAGAAGATGGCGAAATTTCGAGCAATTGCAGATGCAACGATGTCATCTAAACTGTCCTTCGCGTGCTGGACATATTGTCCGGAATGTGAATGATGTGTGTGCATCTTGAATTTGAAGCCGTTCTTGAAGTAGGAAAGGAAAAATATCTTAAATGTTGAAACTATGGTTACTCTTGGGCGATTTGTTTTTGTGCACTGTTGCTGTTCCCAACGATTTAAAGTCCACAGGATTAGAAATTACGAGAAAAAGGCTGATTTTTGACGTAAACCATAGAACAATTTTTTTTTTTTTTAAATGTACATATAAATTATAATATTATGCTGAGTTAGTTAATCTAATATACTCATTTAGTTGGACAGTTAAGCAAAGCCGCCATTTTTAGCAAGGTAAGCAAGCAGATCAACCTTTGTAACAACATGAACGGGCTTTACGCTAGAGCCATCTCGCTCAGTTACAACAGCAGAAGACTTGAGCTCGAAAAACCGTTGCAGAGCTGATAGAGGGGTATCAACTGTGATTTCAGCAAAAGACTTTTTGTTTTGCTTTTTGCTTTCTGCAGAAATGGCAGGAGTCCCAATATTCAAGGAGCTATTAACGGGGTCTGACTTAAATTCAGGCAACCGTCTAAAATCAATCATGACTTCAGAGACAGGAGTTTCAAGATTTGCACGGCCACGAGACAAGTAGGCAAGTAAATTTCCAAGAGTAATCAGACCAACGAGCTTACCAGAATCGTTGGCAACGGGAAGTTGATCAAATCCCTTTTCTCTAAGAATGTTAATGGCAGCAGAGGTCGCGCTAGTAGCCTTGATAGTAACAACAGGCTTAAGGTTGAGATCAGCAATAGTAGCTCCCTTGTACTGGGACTTCTTCTTAGCCTGTTCCTCCAGAGTCTGGTCATCAACAAATCCATTAAATTTCATCCAGTCGTCGTCAACAAACTTTGTGAGGTACGATCGGACAGAGTCAGGGAGAACAACAACAACAACATCGTCCTTAGAAAGTCCCTTGGCAACCTGCAAAGCAGCTGCAAGAGCACTACCACTAGATCCACCAACAAGAATACCTTCTTCGCGGATCAGCCTGCGGGCAAGCAAGAAAGATTCACGATCCTCCGTCTTAATCCACTGGTCAACAACATCCCTATCAAGAACGTCAGGAATAAAATCGTAACCAATTCCTTCAACTTGGTATGAACCGACGCCACCTTCATTAAGATTCTCTGGCACAGCAAGGATGGATCCTCGAGGATCAGCTCCAATAACCTTAATATTGGGGTTGCGCTTCTTCAAAGCCTTTGAGATACCGGAAATAGTACCACCGGTACCAGCACCAGCAACAAGATAGTCAACCTTTCCTCCTGTCTGTTCCCAGATTTCTTCTCCTGTTCCGAATTCGTGCGCGTTAGGGTTGTCGAGGTTGCAGTATTGATCCAGAATGACCGCGTTGGGAATCTCCTTCTCTAAGCGTCTGGCAACACCAATATGAGACTCAGGGGCATCCCAAGCAGCTTCAGTGGGAGTGCGAACAATTTCAGCTCCCAGAGCTTTAAGAACAGAAACCTTTTCGTTCGACATCTTCTCAGGGAGTGTAATGATAGTTCTGTAACCGCGAACAGCGCAGCCCAATGCAAGACCAATACCAGTATTACCAGAAGTAGGCTCAATCAGGGTATATCCAGGCTTTATACGGCCAGACTTCTCAGCTTCCAAAACCATGCGCTTTGCAATACGATCCTTAACAGAGCCTCCAGCATTGAAAAGCTCAACTTTGGCCAGAATAGTGGCCTCAATCCCAAGAGATTGAGGAATGCGGTTAAGCTTAACCAAAGGGGTGTTTCCGATTTGATCCAGAATGGACTCCAAGATATGAGGGCTAGGTGCGGTAGACATTTCTTATGCTGATAAATGTGGTAAAGAGGCGAAAAGATTTTGGTGAAAGTTTTTGTTTTCAAGTCTTGGCCGTAATTCTGCAAATTCTATAATGATATACCCCCTAACCCCCGGTTAGAAACGGTACTTCCACCCCTTGTGCCCATGAACTCAACGTCCAATGTTAGAAGCTCCAAACAGGCACTGAATGACTTTCATAGGCATGCCGGCTTATCTTTTTTTATATTTCTTTCTACCGTAGGAATTGCTGTATAAACTTGTACCATCCTTCTACGTCTTTCATGGGCCCAGATACATTGGCAAAGCAATACCTGAAGGAAAGCAAATATAGGCTTCAACTAGTTCCATTTGATCACTCCCGTCAAATGAGTGTCAAGTAGGTATTTCGAGGACTAATCGCTCTGTCCAGGATCGAACCGTCCATATTATTCAATACAATGACACCGATCCAATGTGTAATGTTGGACACGGTGCTTGAACAGCATCTAGCTTTATTCTCCGTCTAGCACCGTCCACTTATAGCCCAAAGTTATCAAGTTATTTACTTACTGGTAGCGACTTTGCCTCCTTAGTCCATTTGCGAGCTGTTCGCCTTTTGTTCCAGCATAAACACCTCATCCATATACTCAAATATCCATTGGTCTCCTCATGTGTTTATGGATCTGCCGTCACAGCCAAGTTTGCCCATCACTGAAAGCACATGAAATTAGCGTGAAACGATCTTTTGAGACAAAACTCAGACATGCCCATTCTCTGCCTGGCCAGTGCACATTTGATTTGATCTCTGAAATATATCATTGGCTGAGACGAGATGCTCCTGAAAGGCGTTTTGGCTTTGCCGTGGTTGTTCTATCTATCCCTAGTCTGATTATATCGCAATGTGGTAGGAATCACGATACAAGTATTTGTTGATCTCAAGAAATTAATTATGCCTTAATTTCAATGTTCCTAGATTCCATGAGCACGTCTTACTGTTGAGTCTGAAATCGGATTGTAATACTGCATAAATTCATGTGTAACACTGTATGTACTGTCTGATTTTAAAGCACGGTTCCACTCGCTGGTGATCCACTGGCGTAGGAATGGTTGGTCATCCGTTATTTATAAGATCCACATTCCTATGAGAAACGTCGCTATTTAAAAACAAGCCTCAATGCCGTTATTTTTCGTTTTTTTCGCTCCAGCTTTTCTCTTCTATTTTATTTCAATGGACGAGGTTCGCACGTCGGATAATTTGAGCAGGCGGAACTCTGTGAAAGTCAAGGTCTTCTTTGGAAACCTCAATAAGCATACCAAGGCCATGCTTTTGAAGAGTCAGAGTAACTCTAGTGGCCCTTCTCCGGTGACTGCAAAACGCAAGTTGTCACTGAGGAAAACATGGTCTAAAAAAGCTTTTGCAACTGACGCTGACCTCCCATCACCTGGAAACCCCGGGGTCTGTGACGGAGCCGAGAAATTCCATCAGCCAGGTTCCTGGAGGATTTCATTTTCACGCCGTTTTAGCAAATTCTCACGATCCAAACCAACTTCCTCCTTTTCATACACTCCTCAACACGATAATGAAACATTATTTGGGGTATCTAGACCCTCCGTCATGGAAATTCAAGGAATACCGCCTCTCAAGTCCATTGAAACAACCCTCACAGTTGATGAAATCGATCGAATTGTCAATCTAATATGTCAGCCAAACCAGACGTCGCAGTCACCTACCTTTATGAAATACAATCAGCAGGCATCATTAATCGCCGTCACATCTGAGAAAACTTGCATTTCAGACAAGTCAACTGCTGAAACTTCTCACAATGATAATCACAACTCACTAACCAAATACAGCCAACCCAAGTATCGTGATATTCACAAACTGCATTCAGGAACAGGAAGTGAGCGTCCATACGGCGAGCTCTGTAGACGATATTCGGACACATTTCGAGGCAACAAGCGTCGCATTTCACTCGGCACTGAGAGACCCCATCCTTGGAGTAGTATTTCCAAGTCTCAGACATCCTCCGCTTTGCCTTCACCGATTGAGGAAAAGCCCTCATTTTCCATCCTGCAGCGGCATCCCGAGGTTTTACGGTCAAGTTGGAAGAATATAGCACAAAGTTCAAATTCTCATCAGATCTACGAATTGGCCAATGAAATTGCAAACCATAGAATTAAGGAGCGCAAAACCATTTTACAATTGAGACTTATGAAGCAGCGAAATAAATCTCTTTGGGCGTTTGATTCCGTTCCTCGCATTCACATCAGAATTATCTCTTATCGGCCTCGTGCGACACGCGGGTCCGTATGTAATTATCCACACACCTACTCAAATGGCTTGGCTATGCGTGGAGATATAGGTATGGATGCGCGCATTTCTAGAATTAATTCCCATCAGCAGCAAAAGGTGCTGTCATATCATAAAGTCGCCTCTAAGCTTAGCAGCTCTACCGAACAACATGTGTATTGCGAAACAGCATTTGCCAAGTACAAGTTGATGCGCAATTCATGTGCAGCCTTCATGAACAAAACAGTGCGAGGGCAAGGATCTGTGCTTCCAAAAGGTCAGTTCATGGCCAAGCTTATTCTTCTCAACCGACAATGCAAGCCAAACGAAGCTGAAGATGATGACTTTCTTCCATCACCTTTATTTACTTCCATGATACCTTCTGCTGGTCAGGACCAAAGAATCTCATGTGCTGATACTTTGACTGTTATGCCTAAGAGCCCTGTGCAAAAAAACACAGGCAAAGGTGTACATGGTATTACTTATACGTCCCCTCCTGTATTACCTTCTTCATATCCATACTTTTCAGAATCAGGCTTTTCACCCCAAAGGGCTGTAATGCACAATCATCAGAAGCGATATCGCAAGATTGCTCAATAATGATTCAAACATCAAACTAGCATCCGTTACGACAAATTAAAAAAAAAATCTAATCCCTTCCTAATATTCATTCGCTTTTGCGATTTATGTAATTATTTAATTATTTAATTATTTTATTTTATTTTTATCTTCATCTTCATTTTGAAAAAAAACTAAAATATGTGAAATATTCTGTTTCAAAACTTTTGTTGGTGAAATAGTAAACATGAAATAATTATTTAAATATACAAATTATATTTATCTAGCCCTGGTACGAAGCTTTTAACTGCAAAATGACAGCTTGCTGGTCAGGGGGAAGCATGCTAATCTGTTCGTCTGATAGCTTCAAGACTTGGGAAATCAGCGCAGCCTGGCTGGGATCAACCTGGGCTGGTTGCTTTTGTTGTTGTTGAGGCTGTGACGACGGTGGCATTAGTCCTTGCTGATCTGAAGATGGTGGAGGCATAGGGGGAGGAGGCAATGGTATTTCCGGAGATGTAGAATTTCTTGTAACATTTGCACTGCTATCTGTAACGCCTTCGCTCGCAAGCCTTTGTTGTTGCTTAAGATTTGGCAAGTCTTCCAAAAAGTTATATGGGGTTCCCGATGCTGCTGCATTTACAACTTTTGCTACTACCTGGCTATCGACCAAACCCATGAGAAGTAGAGCTTGTAACACTGCATACGTCAGTACAGGGTTACTTCGAAATACTTCCATCATCTGTACAGGATTTTGAGACAACAATTCACCACTGCTAGAAAGGAAGTCTAGCAATTGAGGAGGCGGTAGTTGGGATAACGTTTGAGAAATCTCATTAGGCGTTGCTAATTGCGTTGGGTCAGGCAAGCTAGTATTTTGGTTATTGTTATTGTATCCCTGTTGTCTCCCTGTACCGCCGCCATAGTTGTTGTTATTGTTGTTGTTGTATGGTCCTCCTTTCTGCATTCCACCCATACTCGGGTTGCCAAATGGTCCCTGTTGATTAATTTTGTTTCCAAAGTTGTTATTGCCCATTCCTCCTCGCATGTTGCTATTGCCGTTGTTATTGTTGTAACTGTTATTATTGTTGAAGCTATTGTTATTGTTGTTGAAGCTATTGTTATTGTTGAAGTTGTTGTTATTAGTACTCCTTTTACCTATTCCCATTCCTATTCCTTGAATCCCTCCTTGCTGATTACCGCGTGCTCCAGGACCTCCTTGGCTTCCTCCCCCGAAGTCATTAGTTGTGAACTCGTTCGTAAAGTCTGCGCGGAGTGTGCGGTTTCCCACTTGAAAGGTATTGAAAGTCTGAACAGCCTGGATCGCAGAGTCCAAATTCACATACTCGACAAAGCAGTATCCCTTAGACCGCTGCTTTTCACGATCCAAAACAAGTCGAAACCTATTTACTGGACCGACCGAGTTGACAATGCCTGTTTGAATGGTAAGCTAAATAAACAAGATATTCAAAGCACAAATCATACTCAATACCTCCTGCTCACTGAGCTCGTAAGGAATATTTCCTACAAAAAGAACTCGAGTAGGAGTCTTTTCCATTCTAAAAGCTCTCTAGATGTAGGTAATTATTAAATAGATAACGATTTGAAGAAAAAGAGAAATAGTTCAGAGGGATAAGTTATAAATAATTTTCTGCCTGGTGGTGGAACACAAAAATTAAACAGTATCGAAGTATTTGGGAGAAAGTTTATTTCAAGTTGGCCTTCAAATTAACACTTGCACGAAACTATGCAGAAAAAAAGTCGTCATGAATCATTTGAAACTTATATATAAACCATAGCTATATAATATCTGTAGCGTTACTCATTGTCACCAATTTAAAGAAGATCTTTCTCCAATTCTGCGGCAAACTCGTCATCATCGAAGCCATCATCACTCTCCTCTTCAACTAGATTTTCATCAGTTCGAGTTCGTTTGGTACCTTCTTCTTGGGTTTCGCTAGGAGATCTATCTCGTTTTCGAGATTCTTGTGAAGCTGGATTTTCATCAGGAGGACGCTTAGCGCCCACTGTTTTTCGGCCAGTTTGTCCGGATGAATTTTCTTCCTCCTCATCATCATCGTCATCATCGTCGTCATCGCTGCTGTCACTACTCGAGCTACTGCTATTATCGCTATCACTGCTGTCACTTTTCTCTTCATGATTCTCTCCATCTTCTCCGTCTTCGTCGTCAGTAGAATTCATGAATTCGTCCAGCTCTTTGTTGATTTCATTCCAGTCAATTTTACCGTCGTTCAATGACAAAACGAAGGAATCGGTATCAATATCTTCCGTGTTATCCTCAGCACGAATACCAGTCAAATTTTGCGACTCTTCAAGGGCAGGAATCCCGTCATCTATGTTTTCTGGCTTTTCTAAAAGATGGCCCTCTTCAGGAACACGCTTCCAATCTGCAATGCACTCAAAGAGCCATGACAATTGAACTACTTTGATATTCGGATTCTCAAAAGCTTGACGCACCTTGCGAGTTCCGTTTTTTCGAGCAATTACATGTGTCACCGTGTCAATAAGCTCGGCTACCACAATTGCGCCAAAACTTCGAACCCATTGCACAATGTCAGCTCTGTCGAGATCAGTGCCAAGTGGTAGAATCCCCGAAAATAGTATAACACAATCGTTGAACACCCGCCTCTTCATTCTTGGCATAATGACTCCAATATCTGGCAAGTCTTCTTCTCGCACACGAGATGTTCCACCCTTATTTTTACAGATTTGAGCATACTCTTTAAAATATTCAACGTGTACATTAGAAAGAGATCGGTCCAGATTCTCCAATTCAACATCACCATTGTGAAGTAGGCGTCGAGGTTCATGCTTGGATGAACATGTGAATCCATTGGTCTCCGGAGTTGTCAAAGACTGACCTTCTGCGGCTTTATCGCTTCCTTCAAGACGCTCAGTAGATTCCAATTGAGATTGAATTTCACTGCTCGCGTTTTCTCTTTCAATAATTTCCTGCTGCCTAGCTAATGGTCGTTCCAATTGCTGGGATTCAATCAACTGTGATCTTTCAAATGATTGTACTGCCAAAAGTTCGTCATTATCAGCACCATTCATGAATTCAAGAGCAGATTCTTTTTCTTCATTGACTTCATCTGTATTGTCACTGGGAATTGCTCCGTTAGAATTTTCGTTCACCACGCTATCTTCTGTGGATGCCTCTATGAGGTCAGAATACTCAATAGGTGTAGACAAGGACTTCTCACTTTCTTGAGGCTCTTCATTTGATTCCGCAGGCTTTTCGGGAATGGGTTCTTCTGAATCTGGTGGCAAAATAACAGCATTTTGCTGAGGTAAAAAATTGGAGTTGATATCACCAATTCCCACAAAAAAATTATAGGGAACGACTTTGATTAAATTCGGACTCCACTTCCATACGTCGCCTCGATCATCGATAATAGCAACCATGGCCGTCGATACTGGGAATAGTCTTCTCAAAGATTTCTGATATATGTTTCCACTTTCGTCGCGAGACAAGATTCGATCGCCAAAGTATTTTCCCTCAGGGTCAATAATTTTGGCAATTGCCACAGCGTAAGCCCGGGTTGCCATTGTATATACATGCATTTCGTAAAGGTTGTACATGGCATCCAGAAATTTTTCTAGACCCGGTCGCAGTTTTACGTAATATCTGGTTTGACGTGGTTTAGGAGGCTGGCCGTTGACACCAGGCATAAATCCTTCCTCGAGTAGGGTGAAAGATTGCACATCTTTGACAGCATTGTAATTTGGATTGCTCGAGTCAGTTTGCCATTCTCCAATAGTCGGGTCTACTGCCGCATGAATAACGGTTTGATCTAAGTCGACCACTAAAATAAGTTTCCTGCTCTTCAGTAACTGTGAAGATGATAGTTTTTCCATTCTTTGCGCCTCATCATAAGATACCGTTAGACCGTTTGAATCGTGAGCCATAGCAATTGGTGCACGGTCGGTGTTGCTAAATTCAGTGTAATCTTGTTCGTCCACCTTTGCACCACAGAGAGCGCATAGTCCGGCGTACTGAACAGAATGACTGCAAGGTTCAAGAATAGTCGCAAAGACAAAGTTCGCGTCGTTGATCTCAGTACCCACGTTGACATTCCATTGCTTCAGTTCCCCCTCAATCGGAGTCTCAAAGGTGGAATGAAATTCTTTTTCCACCATTTTGGGAAGCTCACCACTGGATTCATCAACAGGTTCTTCGACATGGTTCCAATACTTGTATCGCAAAATAGGAGTGTGTCTGCCGATTTTATCCTCCTCGGGGCATAGTAAAGCAGTAACAACCACAGGAAACAGAGTAGAAGGAGGTAACCTTAAAGGAGTTGACTCACTTTGATAATCCATTATAGCAGGACTATTATCTTGACTTTAGTAAAATTGATTGACTTCGATGTAGTGTGATTCGATTAAAAATGTCGATCTTCAAGACATGCGCTTTTTATCACGAATATCTGGAAAAGCACGAAAGTTGAATAAAAAAGTAATAAAAGTATAATAATGAAGTCTCCAGAAGCCTCGACATGCCCAAGTTATGGTGAACAAGAACTCAATTGCAGGATGTGCCAATAGTTAAAATGTCGTTGGACTAAATGCGTATCGTTAGCACGCTCAACGGGATGTTTCGCGATAGCAATGCACGACTTACACTGAGTATACTAGTTGAAAACAAATTTGTTAAGTCTACAGTAATTACCGCGATATTTGACCTTGAAGTTCGTTGCAGTCCTACTTTGGGTCTAAGTGATTTTGCTTCAGTTCGTGTAGATTTTCAATTTGGTTTTCTAAAAATCCCAAAAAAAGAAAAAAATTAAAAAATCGAGATGCCATGACATTTATATCTCTTTTTTTGCCCACAAAAAGATGACATTGTGATTAGTCATCATTTATTGCACAGCGCTGCTGAGTCCAAAATCTCCAGATTTGAGACGCTGAAGACTATGAAAAAAACTCTTAAAGAACTTGCAAAGAGCGCATTAAAAAACCATTGAACATTTAAGAGTTGGTTGCAGGAGAGAAAGCGAGCTGTCCCTCAGGTCTTTTACGATATCTCGGTTAGCCCTTGTTTAAATACACATTGTGCTCTGAGCTCCCGACCAATTGCTATCCTTGATTCTTTGAAGCATGAAAATTGTATCAATTGAACGATCATAGTACAAGCATAAACCAAAAATAAATTAAGATAATGAGACCTTGAGAGTAGTTAGAACCGACCTCGTTGCCCTCCACGGCCGCCACGAGCACCTCCCCGGCCTCTTGGTGCAAAAGAACCACGAATCTTCGCAAGAGTCTTTGGTCGGAACATTGGCGCATGCCTATATAATTTGTTAGATGCAATCGGAAAAAAAAACTCGTCTGAAATGTCTCTTACCTTAACATGTCAGGTATAATAAATAGCCGGACGTGAGATCCTCGCACATAAACCTGTTCCAAATGTGACACTTTGCCATCCCGAGCTGTCACCGTGACATCTCGCAGTTGCACATTCATATTGTCCTCAGCTTGGAAACTATTAATAAATGAATATCTCTAACATATCTCATTATCCTTACCTTCTAGCAGTTTCCCCCGATATGTCTGCCCTGATGAAAGCTCTAGTGTGACAACGTGACCCTTTAAGTAGTTAGTTTATACCTCAAATCCAGCATTCTAACACATACCTGAGCTTCATTTAGCAGCTTAATTGGTACTCCGACAGTAGACATTGTGCAAAAGATAAGTCAGGTAGACGGGTAATGTTGAATAAAATGCCAATGAATGAGCAAATTCAGGATTAAAATCAGCGGAAAGGTCTTTTTGGCGGTTGGGATATGAAAAAAATCTTGTGTTGTAACTGTAATGTTGTTAGAGCATTTATGCCACTATTTTATTAGGGGCTAAATGGAGAACGCTGAATTTATCCTACTTTTCCACAAGCACTACCAAATGTCATTCAAAGTGAAAACAGAACAGATTCCGCCATTTTAGAGAGAAGATATTCTAACATTAGACGCGCTGTTAAGCCAAGCTTTAAAATGCCTCTTGATGTTGGCACAAATGAATTCTCAATGGACGATAGTAATGGATTTGCAACAACTGGTCTAGTACCGGCGTACAATGGAGTCAATGGCAACTCAACACCCATATTTGCTATTGAGAAGGTCCAGTTGCAGTTCACTGTTAACAATATTGTTAGCTTGGTTGTTGCGAATAATATCTTGTGCATGGCACTTAAAACTGGTAGAATAATTCGTATTGATCTAGAGCATCCTCAAGATATTGACGGTAGGTGCGGTGTAAGAACTTCAGAGAGCCATGCTAATCATGCATAGATATTGATATGCCAAAAAAGTCTTCTGAGATTGGACAAATTCAGAGAACCTTCTTAGACCCCACGGGTTCTTATTTACTGATTTCTACATCAATGGGTGAAAATTACTGTCTCAACTATCAATCAACAAAGGCTAAGCCTTTAGGAAGACTTAAGGGACTACATATTACGAGTGTAGCTTGGAATCCATCTCGCCCAACACGCACAACTGGCGAAATTCTTCTAGGAACAGCTGATGGTACTATCCAAGAAACGTTTATTGAGCCTTCGGATGAATATTTCAAACGAGAAGACCGATATATTCGCCGTGTTTGGAAAAATCCTCCCGGAGACGCAATTACTGGACTAAGTGTTGTTACTGGGCGTGATACATCAGTGAGGAAGATTCTGGCAAGCACTTCTGCTGGCCAAGTGTACTACTGGCAAGGAAAGGTATCATCACACTCCAGCTCAGACGGAATTCCCATATATCCTAAATATTTTGAGCGCGAAGAGCCAACTATGGAACAGTTTGATCCAGCGTTGAACTCTGTGTTGTCCATTGCTCCGAAACCGACCAAAGCTCCTAAGGATTATAGCCCTTCTTTTGGATGGTTAACAGGGTTTGGCATTCTACATGGCGTTATACCTTCTACTAGCAACGCCAATGCTGCAAAGGAAAAAATATTCAAAGAATCCGATTTGTTTTTATCTGCGGATTTGGATTCTGGCTCCGCTCAGCTAAAGTCTCTTCTGCTAACTGACTACCACATGCTCTTACTAGCTGGATCAACTATTTATGGAATTAATCGACTAAACAACCAGGTTGTTTTCAAAGATGCTATAAAATGTGAGCCCCAAGAGACATTAATTGGGCTGTGTGCAGACCCTCATAATTCAACTTACTGGGCATACACAACTGAGAACATCTACGAAGTAGTAGTAAACGATGAAGATCGTGAAATATGGAAAACATTTTTGGAAAACAAAAACTATGAAGAATCTTTGCGATTAGCAAGAGATGCCTATTCGCGAGATATTGCATGTGTGGCATACGGGGAGCATTGTTTGAAAGAAATGGATTACAAAAAGGCAGCTCAACTACTTGGCGCAAGTAGTAAGCCTTTTGAAAGTGTTGCGCTTTCATTTATGGATTCTAAGGAGTATACTGCACTGCAGCTCTATCTTACGACAAAATTAAAGACCCTGAGTAAGACCGCTCATCTTCAGCGAACGATGTTGACTAGTTGGATCATTGAGTTGTACATGGAAAAACTTAATTCTTTGGATGACTTTGCAGCGGCAAACGAAGGAAATGGGGGCTCCGAACTGCCTCAAGTCAACGGGACAGCAAATGGGAGCCTGCAGAGAAAAACTTCTCTTTCTGAAATCAACAAAGAATCTGAAGCCGTAATTAAGTCTTTTCAGGATTTTGTTACGACAAACAGTGCCGATCTGGAAAAGTCGATTGTATACGAAATCATCTCTGCACATAGTCGCAGAGTAGAGCTCTTATTCTATGCAAGCACAATCAATGATCGGCACTTTGTTTTGAATTATTGGGTACGTCTCGAACGATGGAATGAAGCCTTGAACGTTCTACAGAGTGAGAATGATGAAAAACTGTACTATAAGTATGCCACTGTTCTTTTGGTTAATTCTCCTAAAGCGACTGTAGATACTTGGATGAGAAATACAAGCCTAGAGCCAGCCAGATTCATACCAGCTATTTTGAGTTACATGCAGGGGTACCGTCCTTCCGGAACAGATTCTAACCAAGCTATCCGGTATTTGAAGTTTTGCATCAATCATCTTAAAAGTACCGAAGCCATTATTCATAACACGCTGATTACTCTTTACGCCTCCAACCCAGCTCTGGATGAAGCTCCTCTTGTTTCGTTTTTGGAGGAGCATAGCTCTAACCCATACTATGACACCGATTTTGCTTTGCGCCTCTGTACAAAGTATAATCGGGTTCAAGCATCAGTTCATATATACTCCTCGATGGACTTGTACGATGAAGCTGTCAGTTTGGCACTCAGTCATGATAATGTTGAACTCGCTTCTATTGTTGCTGACCGCCCCGTTGACGATCCTGTGCTACGAAAATCTCTTTGGTTGCAAGTTGCGAAACAAATTATTGTTAAGCAGCACAATGGCTATAAATCGGCTTCTGAAGTCTTGAGCCGTTGTGAGCTGTTGAAAATTGAAGACCTCTTGCCATTATTTCCTGATTTTACTGTGATAGACGACTTCAAGAATGAAATCATTTCATCCATGGAGGTTTATAGCACGAGTATTAATCAGCTAAACAAAGAGATGGATGAATCGGTAGAAATGGCAGAAAACATTCTTGGAGAGATTCAGCGATTTGAAAAGCGATATGCGTTGGTGGAGCCGGGTGAGAACTGCTTCCTTTGCGGATTTCCCGTGGCCACAAAGAAGTTCTATGTATTCCCATGCCTGCACACGTTCCACTGCGATTGTCTACTTGAGACCGTGCTTAAATCATCCGACTATAAATCCATTCACAAAATTCATGAAATAAGAAAGTCCGGTTTAACGAGCTCTAGACCCACCGGAACACATACCGGAGGAGCAATGGGGACTCAATCCACCGAGTCAAAAACTATTCTTACCAAAGAGGAGGTAACAGCGCAGATTGACAAGGTGCTGCTCGCATCTTGTGTTCTCTGCGGCGAAGCGAGAATAGATTCTATTGACACGCCGTTTGTCCAGGCATCCGATAAAGCGTTAGCATCTGAATGGGCTCTGTAATGTTTTCAAGCATGTTCATTTAAATATCACTTTTATACTCTCAAGTTTAATTCATGTTTTAATTTTTCCTTAACAGATATTATTTCCAAACATCCGAGCGAATGCGCTGAGCTTCACAAGGTAAACAAACCAACGTTCCGTCCTCACGTAGAATAAACTCGTTAGACTGAAATCCCTCTGTACATACCTCACAACAAAAGCAAGTGTTGCACCAGTTTCTGCCCAATGCCTCAATGCAAGCTTCACCATTCATCAGTTTGTGTTTGCACTTCCAACAGCTTAGAGCTGTTTTAGTAGAATAACATGGTTCACAGAGAGCAGTTTTTCCCAAAATGCAATAATCTTCTTTTTCCTTAAACGGCTTGTTACATTGCGCACAAAAGAAATGACCGAGATGCCAGTGATTTTCTAGAGCAAATATTGCATTCCCTTCAATTGGCGTAGAACAATAATGGCAGCGGGCTGAAAACAATTCATGGTAATCTAGATGGCAGTACAGACGCTGGGTTTCCTCAACGAAATAAAACTGCGAGTGCTCTAGCTGCATTCTACAGTGCCAACAACGAAAGCAGCTAACGTGCAAGTGCACTCCATTGGTTTGGACTACTCGCTCATCACAATCTATACTTTTCCGACAAACAGCACAGGTATGAACGGGTTGTTGCTCCTGTTGAAGCTGACGAGAATTCAAGAGCTGCTTAGGAGCTGGAAGTTCCCTTCTGGATGATGGCAACTTTGGTAGGCCCTCTTGTGGCCTAGCGGAAGGATCACGATGTTGGTAATTCTGCCCATTACGATTATAATTATATGTAGGCGCTGGTTGATTTTGAACGGGCAAAGGTAGAGATCTTACCAGTATAGGTGGTCTAGGAGGCATATCTCTAGGTTCATTTGAATTATTCTTGGGATTAGTTGAAGAAGAACCTGAGATATAAATCGATCGAGGCTGCGCTTGTGAAGGCAGTTCTTTAGATCGTTTTTCTAACTCCTGCTGCACGCTAAAGACTAAAGAGTTGACGGACGCTAGCGACTTGTTTTCTTGAAAATCTTGTTGGTCGGTTCTGGGTAGAGGACGTGGAGGCAGTTTGGACTCAAGCTAAAGGAAACCAGAAATGTTAATGAAAGCTAATTATAAGGTTGCGAAAAGTAAACAGACGATAGCCACAAAAATGAATTATGTCATATCTGCGCAAATATTAAGTAATATTCTGGTAACATCGCCAAAAATACTGTAATTCTCAATTCCAATTAGTATTTTTCGCAACTTTTGTGACGCATTTCCATTAGCTAAAATTAAAAGGAATGGAAATGGTTCATGCTGCCAGGTAAATGATAATCATGTAAGAAAGCAAAAAGTTGCGAAAAAATTTGGTTTGGTCAAAAAATTTCAGAGGAATACTAACCTTAGGGAGAGGGCGAACGACGCCCAAAAAGCCATTGCGCTGGGAACTATCAGTTTTTTCGACCACAAAATGTCTAGGAAACTCGCAAGAAATGGATTCCTTTGTAAATGGAGCAGTAGTTGTCATAGGGTGCTCAAATGGTGTATTAAAGTTCACTGCGCTGTTAGAGCAAGTTCCATGTACGCCGAGAGTGCTCAAATCATCAATGTGGAGGTCAAACCTTGAGGGTAACGAAGGGGCTGTCTGACAACTGGCTACAGTTGAGGTTCCATGTAGGCCAGTAAGCTTATGGACAGGGGCAGGGCAATGTGGGAAGCCAGGCTTTTGTCGGTTCGCAATACATTCTTCCGGAAATTTTTTTCGATCTCCATTCTGAATGTCAGCAAGTGAAGACTTTGCAAATGATTTCTCAACTGGAATTGAGTCTTCATACACTTCAAAGTCATGTAATTCAGTTTTGCATTTTTCTGTTCCTGGCTCGAAATCTAAAAATGAAAGACTCTCACCTGAAGTGCAAATAACAGGAGAGGGAGGAAGGAGCGATGGAGGTGTGCAAAGCTTTGGGGATTTTAGATTCATATTAACGAAATGAGTTGAAGATGCAGAGGAAGTAGAAGACATTGTACCATGACGTGATATTTCACTGTCGTTGCAAGAAGATAAACTAGATGATGATGATAAAGTAGAAGACGACATTGAAGACGAGACATCATTTTCCATTCCATCATCTCGTTCTTTTGTACCTGGAAGCTCAAACATGGAAAATAATTCTTTGGAGTTTTGATTATGAATTTTAAGCTCGCCATAATGAGGTGTCTTTGTTATTAAGAGGTTTTCAGTTTTGGCTAAATTGCAAGAAGATATTTGAGGTCTCCAGACATTTTCATTATGAATTAGTTTCTCACTCGATTTTTCCAAAACTTTCTTGAGACGTTCTGGATTTGGATGGATATCAAGCTGGGATACTTTTTCAAATTTTGATAAAAACTTGGGCGTACTCGATGCCGGCGGAGTTGCTTCTTGGCATTCTAAATTATGGTTTTGTTCAAATTTTTCACATCTCACATCGTGCATTCCACAAATTGGCTGTTCCTCGAATACTTGACAATTGTCAATTTCGAAGTTGTGTCCACTTGCAAGGGTTGAGTTGCATTCTTTATTATAATGCCCGAGAATAAATGTCGGAGAGGAAAACTGAAGTAGGCCGTTAAAGGACGCTAAGCCCTGAGTATGAGCTTGGGAGTGTACTCTTTCCGCAGATTCCAAAGGGACAAACTCGGTGACTTCAGTAGAAAATTTTGATCTTGATGCCAACAATATTCCCTGACTCTTCAAACAAGGAATAACTGTAGTTTCCCTGCGAGTTTTTCGTTCAGGGCTAGCATGACTATTGTAAGGAGAAGCAGACTCGCAACATGTAGAATTAGGACCTGAGTGGATTGAAGAAAAAGGCGGATTTGAATATTTGTTATCAGAGTCAAAAACAGTGGAAGGAGTTTTAGGTTGTGTTATGGGTGAGGACTCAAATTTCTCAGTCAAAAGAGAAGCTTGAGGAACTCTGGTCGTCTTGGTCCATGAAACGGGACCGGGACTATTGGTAATTCCCCGTTTCAAAGGACTCATTACAGATGTAGAAGTCTCGTGAGCTTTGAATAACTGCCCTGGTAGACAAGTGTTTTCAATGTTTGAAGTGTGATTCTTTAAATGGTCCTTATCGCGAGATGAAATATGATTAACTGGAGATGTATTGAAAGTATTAGGAGGGTCCCTGGCCCCCAACGGCCTTCCTCCAGGTCGTCTAAACGTCATTTGCAGTGCTTTCCTCAAACTCTTTTAGCTACCACTGTTAGTTAAAAAAAAGTAGATTAAATTAATATACTAACATTAAGTGGCGGAGATTTAGATAATGGCAGTAAGTCACCGTGAGATTTTAATCAAGGCACGTTTGAATATATAATGGATACCGCTGAAAATTCCCAAATATCAGAAACCTAGGAAAGCGTTCAAAAATTAAGGATACACCTGTGTTTTTATAAATTCACAGGCCAGGATCCACCTTTGATCCTGTCCGTACTTCCAATGATCTCATTTTTTTCTTGCCGTCTATTGATTTCTTGTGTCAATATTTTGTTTCCAACATGATGTCTTCTCGCAGTAGTCCACTATGAACTGCTTTGTTTACTATTATCCCATCTTGGAAACTCCCAAATGCCCGTAGATTTAGTGGTTTTTTCAGACGTTAACAAAAACTAGAAGTGATTACTTGACGACCAACTTTGCAGAGATCTGAGCTGGTTCCGGAGATTTAACACTCCAAGTCTCTCGACATCTTGCTAAAGAGCTGAAGTTTTCTGTTAAAGCTGGAATTGCTGGTCTTTATTGGGTTTGATCCATATGAGAAATGCCTTTTGAATATCTCTTCTATCAGCACGACAGATCTTTTAAAGATACATGGACTTTGCATGTTAAAGTGGAGCAATTGCAGATGAAAAACTCCATCCTTTAGACCAATAAATCAACCAAGCCCTAATTGGAGGCTAAATCGAAACTTTTATTTTTTCTTTCAGGTATTAATGAACTCATGATCCATTTGAGCAGGCACATGGCAATAATTTCTTGTCAATATCTGGCTCCTAGACCCGTTCAAGTACCAATGTTGATGCAACTGGTCCAGGTAAATTGCGTTTGACACACTCTCGCTGGGACCAGTGATACGAGTGTGGAATTTAGTAAACATTGATTCAGAGTTAGTAGGTGTTCTACTTACTAAGACCCATGTTTTGATTTCTCCGAATTCACTGGCATCACGCGTCAGGGGCTGTATGGTCCACTGAGATGTAGTGCAAGATGCGAAATCCGCAGGAGACAAATTGTTCTAAATTTTCAATTGCTAACTGAACATCTAGCAGCAGAAATGAGCGTTTCCGTTGGAAAAAAAAAAATTAAAATCGTAAATTTCAGCAGCTCAGTAGCTTCCTGGTTTAACTAATTCTGATAGAAATCAAGTTCTTGCATGGTTCCATTTGCCTAGCTAACATGTGTGTCTCCAGGAATCGTGAAGACTTTAAGCATTAATTTTATATCTGCTAGTAGCAAGATTGAGTAGATGTGTTACCCTGACCCATATGTAAACAAACATCATGCTTGGCTTAATTACTTTCTAGGCCATCTAACATTTGAATACATATATCGCCATGTCGAATGGTATTGAAATCAAAGTTAGAGGTCTTCCAAACCAGGATATTGTCCGAGGGTTTCCTGGTATAGCTGCCACTTGGGTATGTCTCTTCAGCGGATGATTTAGTTTGTTTCTAATTAAACTAGCCACGACTGGAAGGCACGGTTGAAATCCGGAGTACCAACCTAAATGTCCTTTACATATCACAGGTGTTTATAGCTCTTTATCGCACGGACTCCATACAGCCTCCGTCTGGTAAGCCCGGAATAAATGGGCCTAAAAAAGATCAGTCCTACAGAACTGGTGACCAACTTCAACTTTTTCAAACCACGGCCGGTCGAAAGTATGAAGAAGTCTTTGGCATGGATTTGTTCTTTCAACTTCCACTTCCCGAAACTGAAATGCTGCCAGGAAGCTTGTCACTAAACAAGCGATGTGTTGAAACCTCCTACCAACTCTTTGTATCAGTACAACTGGGTAAGCAATTACAGCCGATTCACGAAGGCTTTCCAGTGCGTATTAAAAGGTACGACAAAATGTCAACTTTTGGTCAGTTTCATGTTCCAGTTCGAGGTAACATTATATCGCCGGATCATTTGGTTGAGTTTGAATACTCAATTCCACAATCATCGTTCGGGCCGCGAGATAGTATTACGACTTTTGCCAAGATCTCACCGAATTTAGATTGGTCTGCAAAGTCTCGGAGGGTAAAACTTCAAAGATTGTCTCTACAAGTTGTTGAGGCGATAACGTACAATAATGAGGGGGATGAGCCTATTGTAAAGCGCCGCAAGCTATGCAAGGCTGCCAATCAGCTTGATATGAAACTATCCGATAGTGGATATCGGTGTGAAATAACGATGGACTTTCCGTTTGCCGAGATGCGAGATAAGGATGGCATTGTTCCGCAGCTACCTCCGGATATTCCGTATGTTGCGTACAATGGGTTCACTACTTCCACACCATTATATCGCATTGACTACTTTTTAGTCTTTAAGGCAAAGTTTTCGCATTGTAAAGATATTCTTATTGAGCAGCCCATCACAGTTTCACCTTTTGATCATGTCATGTGTAACTCGCTGATGAAAAGCATCAATACGTCAGTGACGGAAGCCAACACGGCGGATAGAAATCCTACACTTACGCCCAAAGTCTACCGCTCTCATGACGCTAACAGTTACATGCTCTTTGGAGTTCAGCGGGTAGGAGCTCTCTCTAGTGGGGCTAAGCCTGTCGTTTTGATACGATGAACATATTATTTATTATATTGCTTTATAGTTATGACCTCGGAGTTTGTTTGTTTTTTTGTTGCGTTTTGTATGAATAGTTTAAATAACAACAGTCCGGCGTTTTGCCTGGTTCTTTTTATGGATTTGTCGCACAACGTCTCTTCGTCTTCTGCGCACGGTGCGATTCCATTCTCCCCGGCTCTCGTAGAATTCCTTCTCCCATGCTTCTTTATCTAATGTGAACTTAGCAAGTGACGCAACTTGTGACTGAGAGTTCAAGAAAGGCGAATCAAAATGTGGAAAAAATAAGCCCTTATTTGAAGTTGCGTAGATTCTTGCAGCTGGCTGCTTTTCAGCAGCGCTCGAAGATGGCTTAGGAGGTTCTATAATAACGACAGGAGTTTCGATAGGATCAACCATAACCACATCTACTTGAATATCCTCATCGTCACCGCTATTTCCAAGAAGAGAAAAGGGAGCTGTCTCTTCAGTAGGATTGAACAATGCACGTAAGGTCGAAGTGGAGTTTGGTGCTGGTATTTCATCTTCAGGTTCTTCCTCATGCTCAATTTGCTGTATTGGTGTATCAGCAAAATCAGCGTCCTCACTGATTTTAGGCTTCATGCTTTGGAGGTTTTCCCAATCTGACACATCGTCTTCATCGTCAGGAATCATTGGTTTGACAAAGGTTGTGACCTCTCCATCGTTTTCTCTAAACATATTTTGTAGAATGTTCAAGTTGCGCTCTCTCTCTTCTCGTAGTTCATCATCCTCATCTTCAACGTCAATCGCTTGGCTGTCCTTCGAACTCGGTTCTGCGGAAGCGACTACTGTACTTGATGGCTTGGAGGGTTTAATTTTAAAGTCAACAGTTTCCACAATGTCTCCGTTATGATCTCTCCATTTACCATGAGAGTACTCTGCGACTAAATGGTCCAGTTGTTTATCCTTCATGAAACCCCACAGTTTTTTCTTGGGGCATGTCAAAATCTTCTTGCGCTTGCCAATAAACACTCTCACCGTCATATTGTTTATATTTTTGCGCTTTGTTGTCCGTTCACGCCCAGGAATCACATCTATTTCTCTTTCCCGTTTCTCAAATTTTCGTATGCATTGAGTTTCAGTCAGTTTTTTCTTTTCTGGCTGCGCTTGATCTGCTTCCCATCTGGCCTTCCAGTCGGGATTAGCCTCACTGATCACCAAAACAGATCCTTTAAATTTCACACCGTTTAGTGCGCCTTTCAAAGCACCAAACTTGGCCGTGGTCAGTTTCATAGTAATGTACCCAAAGTACGTCTCGAGAGCTGGTTTTTCATACAGTTCCAACGACGACACCACCTCGCCGTACTTTGCCAGCCGTGACTCTAAACTGGATTTATCTTTGGCAAGTTGTTTAGAAATAGCGCCAATATGCAGACGAATCTGCTTGGCTCCTTGTAAGTCTTCGTTCATTGCGTTGGTGTTTTTCGTGTTTTATAGAGAGACGAATCAATAATTTTTTTCAAGATTGGTATGGAAAAGTTTCAAGTTACCCTACCCCAGATATTGATAAGATGTATCAATGTTAATTATAAAGCCCTGGGTAGTCAGCCTTATCTATATTTTAAATATTGAAGTGGTCCTGCGGTAAGCCATTTTGAGTCGAATATAACATTCTCAGCAGTAAGTAATTTTTGTGATAGCAGGGATTAAATTTTAGTGCTGTTGAAATGGCCATACTATGTAATATTTTTATTCACTTGGTTAAGAGGAAAAACCTACACCAGGAAGTCAAAATATTTCACGAGTGATCCTTAGAACATGTAGTTATGCAGCAAAGTCCGTTTTGAGGTTTTTTTCACATGGATTGCGGTTGCGAATAACTTGTGTTTGAATGCCATATGTTTGCTTGCCTGCTCCATATCGTTGAAAAATCCTGTTTCATTTGATAAAACTGGTCTGGCTTCATTCACAGAGCCTAATTCTTGTTAGATTTACCAATATGCAAGCTTTTAATTGGGTCGGGAAAAATACTTGGAGTGTTGCTTATGTATCTTTTCCAACAGTTGCTTGCAAAGACTTTGTAATTATAATTAAAATAATGGGCTTGAAGCATTCACTTTCGCTGGTTACTTTTGTGCTTGCATCTTGGATATTGGCTTAATTTTTGTATTTTGGTGCTACTGAAAGAAAGGAGTTTAGATTAATTGTGCGATGAAGTTAAACTTCAAATCGTTTATTTTCAAGCATCTTTTGTGCAAGGCATTTCTGTGTCATTTCCACCTAACTGCATGAGCACTTTCATCGTTATTGTAAACATTATTCAAACTAATTTGTCAAAGTCCAAAACGGAGATTTCAAATTCGGTCCATAGCAGGGAACTAATGACATACTAGACTTTTTAATCGTCTCAAAATTTATTGACTTTTAACCTGAATAACGCATTCAACAGCTCAGAAAGAACGTCAACTTTTGAGCTAGACAGTAATACAAATTTTTGCGTTTATGAAATATCTGTGCAAGAAATAAAGTTCCATTCTACCGCGGGATTAAATTTTTTGTTTCTTAAATTCGTGTTTCCGTAAAGTATTTCTTTACTTTTTTAAATCAAACTGGAGTGAAAACAGACTATTTCATGTTATCAGAATCATTCATGAACTCGTTTTGTGGCCTTTGCTGATTTGATTTTGTAGTTATTTAATGATTCGTGTTCAGTCCGGTGCAAAGCCTTTCTGACTTGCTCCTTTAATTTAGTGGGTGTAGCAATGGGTGATTCCTTAGTTCTCGCTCTTGGTATCTTTTATTATACCTCTTAAATAATGGCGTTTGACAAGCTTGACAGTCATGGGCTCTGCTGTGTTTGTAGAGGAGCATTCATTGCCACCTTGAAAGTTGCATAGAATACATTGCGGTTCTTCATGTTCCTGCTATTTCATTTGGCATTCTTGACAGAGAAACTATCTTAGGCCAGGCCGTTTTAATTTATTTAAACTGTGCAAATAGTAGTTGGAATAATAATTCCACGTTAAATAGTTGTAGAAACCTTGATCCATCTTAAACTTAGTCCGGCATGCCAATGAGGTTTTCGTTCATCGAGTAACGATATAACATTGAACGTTCTAAATAAAATCAAGAACTCAAATATGGATTGACATCAGCCAATATGATACAAGAGGCAAATTGACATTGAATATTTGAAAAATAACTTTTGAATTTGAGAAACAGATTCAAAGGGACTATTGAAATGTATTACACATTATGAGCTATAAAAGTTCTCTATATTAATTAAGTAGTGAGCAGATATGCCAATATTAGACGAGATTAGAGGCATCTTGAAGAAAGAAAGAAAAAAGGAAGGAAATAAATACAGTCACTTTTATATAACTTTTAAATAAATAATGCTGCATTTGCACGCTACTTTTTTGTTATCCAAAGCTTCATATCCTTTACAGCTTCATTGGAGGATTTGTAAACTAGACAAGGTTAGGTACTGATACGCTCTAGATTTTGTCCACTTACGCTTGGTTTCGAATTCATCTAATTTGAACATGAAAGCAGAGCTATTTTCTTGGGCACCGCGGGGATTATTTGCAAAGTCCGAGATTTCCATAGTTCTCTTTTTGAGTGTAGCTGTGAGTACAGCTAGCAAATCAGGATCATCAACGAGGGATAGCCAGCGCTCAGCAAACTTGAAATACACACTTGAGAGTAGTCTAATATCCACATCCAAGGGGTCTGTTTTTAGAGCATTGAGGACTTTTGGAGCAAACTCGGGGGGATCACCGACTTCAATAAAGGATTGGTCTGAGTCCACAGAGATGGTTCTATTTCCGAGTTAATAAAGTCTGGGACAAAATATTTGTAAATGTGTAGACTCACGTAGAGGCTAAAACATCAGCAAGCCATAAAGGCAGCTCCACTTTCGAATGTGCTTTTAGCTATGTTTCATGTCAACAGACTGGGAATGACAATATGCGTAAGAGAACCTACTTCTTGCCCTATATTTCCTTGAAGGTATCCTAGGTTTGGTACTGAGATTTGGAAGGTACATGGAATTTTCTGTGAGGTTCAGTTAGACAGGCTCTAACTAATTGCTTTATATTTGACACACGTACTTGGCCATCTGTTATAATATCGTCAATGTCATAATAGCTAGTCGGCATTTTCTTGTATATTTATCTAACAAGTAATTTGAAGGAGATTTTTATATCAGAGATTTTTAGAATAGTCGCGAAAGTTGGGAAGAAAAAAAAAACGTATCCCAAATGACAGGACCTGGAAATTGTTCTGGTTCTTCCTTCTGCAAAATAAAAGACGACAATGGATGGACAACAGTCAACGCCAGGAGCTTCTAAGGATAAAGACAAATATGACGGGATTCCGCATTCCTCGCCGGGAGGGACTATTGAGAACCCTAAAGGCAATTTCAATCCCATGCCACCTCCAATTCTTCCTCACGAAAAGGTAAGCGGTATTTGTAAACCATGGTTTGGACGGGCTTGCTAAAAGGACGTGAATACAGGTATTTAGGATCCAAGTTGGTGATCAAGTATTTAATTTGAGGTGAGTGGGTTTTGTTGGAGAAACTCGAGTATTGTACTGACTTGAGTTAGTGGTGCTTCGCTTTCTTCTGATGGTAAATTGAAAACTCCTAGACAATTATTTTTTTCTTCTTCTTCTTGACAAGTCCTGACAGTATTTTCAAGGACCTTCATACTTTACAAACTTTTTTTTAAAGCAGCAGGATAATGACGATGAGGAGAGTTTGACTTTATTTGTGGATCGTTCGCCAAAGGTGTTTGAACTTATTGTAGCTCATCTTAAGGGTACGAATTGAAGAAAAAATGTTGATTGAAATGTTTCTGACGGTTTACAAAAATCACACCTTTAGGCTACTACTGTATACCCAAGGACAATATTGAATTTGTTTACTTGTTTTTGGACGCTTGTTATTATGGGTTACCTCGATTGACGCACCAGCTGGCCAACTCTGAAATCTTTTTACGGATAGGACACCGGCCATTTAAAATCCAGCGTAATTTATTTTCGCAACCAGGGGACTCGCCCAATTTTTTCACGCTTGCGTTTGGGGCGTTTTTTGGTACGGGTGGAGGGAGTATGAACATTGTGTCGCAGGGCTCGGAGTTTCTTCGACCTCCGCCGCTGGCTCCTCCTACAGTTCCGAATCGAAGTGGAGATTTGTTTGCGGATTTGTTGACTGTTTTGCAGGGCTCTCCAGTTAGGGTTCAGAGCGATGAGCATCGGGTACTGCTGATACGCGAGTGCCAGTATTACAGACTGCGGAACCTTGAACAACGATTTGTGAAGCACAGTGTTACATTTAATAGAGGGCGGAGGACGGAGGAGATTACATTGAACATGGAGGACGTTAAGATTGACCATTTGCTTATTGAGGCGGTGCATGGGACGGGAGAGAGTAGTGTTTTTTATAAACGACCGTTTGTGGATCAAAAGACACGGGAGTTGGTTATGCAATTTGAAGGGGACGAGCAGGTAATATTGAGAAAAGGATTACAGGGCGGTGAGTGGGAGGTGAGATTTTATGACAAAGCGGCGATACAGATTGGAAGGATGGGCCGATACTTTGAAGAGAAGCTAGGTGTTGAGTTTCCAGCGATTGATCGGAAGGAAAGCAGGTACTCTGTGATTGTAAACACGGATACGGCTGTTATTGTGAATGGGGAGCTGATGCTGCATGTTAGCACGGGAGATGAAGGAGAGGACGGATCGCCATCAAGGAAGCGGGCTCGAGGAGCTGAGACAAGAGGGGAGGGTTCAACTTTTGTTTGTGAAAAGTCGCAATGGAGGGTTTTGAAGATTAGTGATACAGAAGTGAAGCTGTACTTGCTTATAGCGAATTGTTTTTCGAGTCAGAGGTACAGAAATAGCCAGCGCAAATATTTATGAAGGAATCAAGTAGATTGATGCGAGCGAGATGGGTATTTTATTTATTATTATTATTATTATTATTATTATGCTATACATTTACAGGATATATTTTGACTATTGTTGGCCGTTTGCGTGGGGATTACTAGAAGCTTGGAAATTGGGTTGGCCTCTTCCATTTTGACAAGGCTCAGGAATAGGCTTGCCTTGTAGGGATTCATGGAGCATAGTTCCTACCTTCCAGTACTTGTGACTGTTTTGAAAAAACCTTTGCCAGCCTGCCACGACTTCGTTTGCGTAGTCCATGTCCAGTCCTCTTAGATCGTGGGTCAAGTCAGACTTGAAGCATCCAGTTACAAAGGCTCTTGCCGCATCGCGGCCTGCAAAGAAATGGTAGCCACCGAGAGGGCCGTAGGAGCCTGGATTGGAAGATACATCATAGACAGATCCATTGACGGCAACGTAAATGAGGGCAGTGCCGCCGTTCTTGTTTGTTCCATCATAGAGTGCGAGTTCTTGCTCAGTGAAGACTCGGTCAGGCCCGTCACCAAACAGGAGAATGTTCCATGGTTTGCTTTGCGAGAGCAGAAACGAAATGTACCTTGGATTGGTCAGTCTTGTTTCGGAGCCCCATAGCGGAGTGCCAGTTATAAAAAGGGAAAGAACAAAGTTGAGAATAACGAGCCCCAGAAGGGTTTTGAAGATAGAGAGGACTGTAAAGTCCTTTTCGTTCTGAACGGCCGGTTTTTGGATCAAGCCTGGTTTCAGTTTTGATGGACGTGGGCCTGGTTTGCGCTGACGGATACCCGCCGTGTCTGCTGTGTCTGCTGTGTCTGCTGTGTCTACTGTGTCCGCCGTGTGTGCCATTGAAATGAAATGAAATGTGATGAGACTGGTGAATGTGCTGTTTAAATTGTAAATATAGATGTTGAAGATTAAATGTGGAGGTTGAAACTTGGGATGAATAAA
>JAKVQY010000069.1:0-30809 GCA_030463045.1 Geotrichum macrosporum | reverse complement strand
CCTAAAATAACCCCAGGAAGAAGAAACAAGCACCATGGCGCTACTCAGGATCTTACCTATAATACTTGGGATGGTACGGACCCGAAGTAGGATATGGGAAGATGATTGACTATATAACTATGATAGACCTAACATAACTAAGAGTAAGAATAAACAGATATATCATCATCACCAGGGTTTCAATGAAAATGTAAAAGTAATAATAATAATTATAAATAAAGACAACATATTATGGCGTAACAAAATCATTTCCAGAATGGTCTACCCATAAACCGGGTTGTGGTGTCCTCGTCGATGTCGAGCTCGGCCAGGAGCATTGCTCACGCCAGAATCAAGTGAATATAGATGATCATTTATCGGATCCACTATTTCATCAGGCTATAATTTCAACTGCGTTAGCATACTGATGAAAACTGTCACAATTCTAGCATCCTTACCTGCTCCCGCGAGTCATAAAACATTTCTTCATCAGCACTGTGGCTAAGTTGTCTATGATCCTCGGCCTCGCTATTCCACATGTCATCGCCTGCAACGGACGAAGACGAGGAAGATGAGCTGGAATCTGCACTAGCATTTGAATGGCTATTGTCATGTATTGATCTTCCGTTATATTGCCTCGCTCCATATTCAAAACCCTTGTTGAAGTCATACTGGGAATCATACTGCTCGTACTGCTGCTCATATTCTTGTTCATATTCTTGGTTATACGTGGCATACTGCTCGTACTGTTGACGGCCATCAAAACTTTGGTCTTGGGGTTGATGCATGTATTGTTGTTGAGATAGTTGATGATCATAACGAAGGTGTTGTTTCTGCTCTTCTTGTCGTAATTGCATTTGAGCTTCTTGTTGTTGTCTAATAAATCCTTGATTAATTAGATTCAGGTATGCATACATAAAGTTGGAAAACAAGACTTGTGGTACTAAAGGGCGACGGGGGTTTCCCAGCTTTAAATGTGACAATCTGTAATTCGCACGTTCTATATGAGGCGCATACCGATGATTCATCATATAGAGTGACTTGTCGGAATACTGATGAAGAGGAATTTGGTATGGTGCTCCGTAATATGCAGCTGCCTCAGCGTTATAAGCTACTAGCCCAGCCGCATTCGTGGTAGAGGCTGGAGCACCATTTGGCAACATATCATTAGCACTTGGCTCTTCAAGCTTCTTGAAGTCATTCACAGGCTCTTCCTGTTGAGATGGTTTATGTAGAGACCTGGACCGATAACGCCCCCTGGACTTCTTGGCTCCGGCTTTAGCTTTGGGCTGAGGAGACTTCGAGTCAGCCCGTAGTGATTGCTTTTGAGGGGACATGGATAAACTACTGTCAGCCGATTTTCTTTTAGGTGAGGCTGTGCCCTGATCGGGCTCGTCGCCTTTTCCTTTATCCTGATCTGATGTTATCGCGGATGCAGGGTCAGCCATTTTTTGCTGCTTAAGATTGGCAACGCTTTTCTTCTTGGAAAAGAAATGAGAAATCCTATCTTTAGTTTCGGTAATACTGGAAGAGCTAGAAGGTCCAGAGGTAGCAGTCTTGCGCGAAGACGGAAACTCCATAAAGTCTTCAGTAGTAGTAACCACTAGCTCCGGTTGCATTGAAACTTGGGTGACTGACGTTGGTATTTTCGGCGTTGAACTTGTGTGCACTCCAGGAACATCGCCCAAACCACGATTTAAAAATCTGTCAACAGAAATCTTGTCTGCTGAACCATCTTTAAAAATATTGGGAACAGATGTGCTCGCTTTGTCCGAATGTACACTGACTGTAGTTGGATTATTTTGCACAGGAACAGTAGGCGAAGAAGATCTCGAGGACGTTTTCGACTCGTCACGTTGAGGAGATTGCCTTCCAGTACTTCCTGGCGAATTTGTAACTGTACCATTGAACAACCAGCCCCATGTTCCTTTACGCACCTTACTCTTACTGTCCTGTGGAGGAGAAGTCTCCTCGTCTATTAAAGCTCGATTTGATTCTTGTTCATTTAACTCAGTCGAAAGATAGGAAGCTGAATTAAGACTTTTATAGTGAGAGCTTTCATGAGTACGAGAAAAAGAATGGTCCGAAATTGGAACTTTAGATATCGAGGATTTAAGTACATCGGCTTTTGCCTCTTGCCCCGGGAGAGGTTTGTTAGTTTTGACGGTAGGTTTGCGCTGAGATTGTCCTTTTAAAGGGCGGATAGAAGTGGTTTTGGTAGTAGTCAAGTCCACATGATCTGTGACAGGTGTGCGGGGTTTAGAAGACGTGGATTTTTGAGGGGAACCGGCGCTACCTGGCTGTCGTTTTATTGTCGGTCTCTTTGGTTTCGGTTGTGGAGGAGGTTGGCTCTCATTAATTTTAGGAACATTGTCATAGTCATTTCCTATTATTTTTTCCAGTGTTTTGGGAACTGTAGGAGATGTGGGTAATTCAGGGCATTCACTTAAAGGTTTGTTGGTAATTGGTATTCTAATACGACGTATTTCTTGAGGTTTGGGCGATTGTTTCTTATTTGATGAACTGGGGGGTAATGTTAATGAACTATCGGGGTCTATAGGAAATTCAGGTAAACTTTTGTTAATATTCAGAACTTCTTTTGAAGGAGGCAATGGCGCCATGCTTTGGTCATCCAGACTTAAATCTGATGAAGGAGTGGCAAATAAAGGCGTTTTAGATGCTGCGTCAATTGGTGAAGGCTGAGTGTCCGTAATGCCGCGCCTACCACGACGAATTGAAGGCTTGTTGTACCTAGTGCGTGTAGATCGTCTAAGTGAAGAAGTGGGTGTGGGGAGTATTGGTGAATCACTGTCAGACGCAAAAGGACCTTGAGAATAGCTTGAAGGCGTTTCAATGGACGTGCCAGTTGAGATATTTTGACTCCTTGATCCCGAGAGAGACCTCACAAGCTCAACTGGATCTACAGACCAACCTTCCAATTCTCCTAAGGTTTCCAGCTGGTGTGAAAGAGACTGGATAGTTGGATCATGGGTGATTTGAATGTTGTCGCAAGAGCGTCGTTTCTCAAGGACGTCTGCCCCATCTGTATATCCATCTTGATCTTTGATTTGCCGCGATAGATGTGAATTGCGACGTTTTATCGAAGATTTAGGTGATATTGTTGAAGAACTGCTGGGATCTAAATCGCCAAGTTGGGAGACTCCAGCTGATCTAATTTCTGCTAGCTTGTCCTGTACAAATGATTTCCATTGCTGTGGAGCAATCTCTGGATGTACGTGAGCAGGGACCCAAAGTAGCTGAGATGCTTGAGAAGCATTGAATTCAGATTGGGAATACAGGCTTGTGTCATCACCAGAAGGGACCTGAGAATTCGGAGAAGACGGGGAACTTGGTAGAGTCGCAGACAATGATGATTTTGAGGAAAAATCAAAACCTACAATCTCTCCACTAGGAGAGCGCGTGGGAGAATTGATTGACGTTTTATAAATTGGACTGGAAGCGTTGTATCCGGACTCATTGTAATTTGGAAGATCAGGATCCATTGTTGGCGATGCACCAATCGATAAACGCTTTAAAGCTTGGACAGCAGACATCTCTTGAGCCATAACAGCAGCGGCGGCAGATGGAGCTGTTGGTGATGACGGTGACCTCGTGGGTGAATTGTCAGTCGTAGGTATGGCAAGAGCTGGTGTGCTAGATGAATGGCTCGAAGAAGAGGTATCATATGGGTTCGATCGTTGAAGTTGAGGTATTCCATTAAAGTCCTTTTGGTCTCGTTTATGTTTTTCATGGCTGTGTCGAGCAAAGGCAGTATCAATTGAGGGTAAAGGAGGGTGGGGCTTATCAAGAGGCCGGCGATATGCATTATGGTAGGGATTATTTGTGTTTCGATAAATGCCAAGAGTAGGCTGATCTAGATCGCTTGCTTCATAGTAATAGTCAATAGCCGAATCATATTCGTCATGAACTTTGTTGGCTTGAATCCCGTCATCATCCATGGAAGAAAGATTCGCTTTTGAATCTTTATTCGAGCCCATGATCTCCAGTGTTTAACAGGAATAGCCTAAAACTCAACAGCGGTTAAAAAAAAGGTCTGCAAGAAGTAATAGAAATGAGAAGAGTCCTAAGCACGATCACAGATACTGGGAAACAAGATCACAAAGGATACTTACGCTGCGGTCTTCCAGACTGGCGATAGACAGACAACTGGATAATGTTAAACAATACAAGTAAATGAAAGGTATGACGGTGTAACAGAAATTTTAAACCTATATTCAAAGAGCACTGGAGAAAAAACTAAACGAACGAAGTGCACTGAAATGGTGGCTGTGGATGTAGAAAAATCTCTGTGTATGAGTTTTATGGCTATTGCTATCTGGTTTTTTGAGGCCGTCACAATAGTAATAGTACAAGTATACAATATAGCTTGAATAGATCCAAAATAGCGGAGAACAAAATGATTCAAGAATAGTCTTGTTGATTGATATATTAGAGATAAAGGAGGACCATGCAGTTTTTTGTGCTGGTTCAATTCTGGAGCTGGGAACGAAAAAATAATGAGGAACAAAATGTACAGCTGGGCGCTGCTGCTACTAACTATGGGAACACAATTTTAAGTTGTAGAGGAGTTTTTCCTTGTCCAAATAGTAGAAAAGCAGAGTCAATAAAACTCTGATTTTATTGACAGCTTGGATCGCTTCCGTTCAAGGTTTCTCGTGAAGAGAAAGTTACACTCAAAGCAAAGGCTCGAGGCCATGACTGAAATTGCTTAGCTACAAGTGACCTAAGCACAGGCTTTGTTTTTGCAACTTCGAGTGTTGGATGGCTTTTAGTCTTGATGCTTTGAACATGCCTCATATGCCATATAAACCCTTAATGCTACGAAATTAATACTTGGTTCTGAACACTACAAATGGCATTTATCAAGTCATCAGCCATGGTCTTTAGCTCACAATGAAGTATTACGTCTTAACTATTTGCACCGGCTCGCAAATATGGCTTTAGGTACAATAGCGGTTTTGATAGAGAATTAAAATTGCCTCTTCTATCATCCTGTTAATGGCTTAGTTATTTGTTTTTCACGTCGTGCCTGACTTCGTGACAGCTAACAATATCCCTCGTTATTTGCTCTTTGGCACTTACTTCATTACTTCCATCCGTCAATTCAGGATAAACAGGCTCTTCAACATTTAAAAATTGATTAAATTGGATGCCTAAAGTCTACTGCGAAATATTCGGAGATTAAATATTTTTTTCATAGAGTTTGCTATTATTAATTTTCCTGTATGTAAAATCTGGTACTCCGAATTACACCACATGGTTACAAATCTCGACTCCAAACATTTTGGCAGCTGTTAAAGGATATTACTGTAAATCATTCTACGTATTAGTGAAAGCCAGGTCAAAAATCTTTGCCTGGAAGATTCATAAATCTGCTTAGATAATGAAGGTTAGATGAGATATTTGCTCCAACATCATTTCTGACTTTATAGCATATATTTGACTCTTCTGGCATATGGATGCTTCAGTTTTCTTTTTCGTTTTCCTCAAGTTCACTTTGAACAAGTTGGTGAGCCCAATTGTGACGCATGCAAGGTCCCAGTCAAGAGAAGGTTTTCTTTTCCTGTCAAACGTTGCAGAACATACATATATAAGACTTACTCTTTATGCGCAAGAGAAGGCTCTTGGTGCATTAAAAATACGGAGCATGTCAGAGCCAAATATTTTTTCATCAAATTTGGAAGCGAGAACATTGTTCGAGACCATGGTCATGGTAGAAAATTAATGATTAATATAAATATACTACACTTACGTATAATCAACAAAAAATGAAATGTTGTTTCAAATTGATCTAAGTGGAATCAAGATTTCAGGATATCGTAAATCTCGGAACACAATTCCAAAAATCTCTGCTTTTTCAGCTGCTCTTCCTTTAAACCATCCCTATCTCTCATCCTTTGCTCCCGCTGAATTTGTTGTTTCTTTGCTTTTTGAAATGCAAGCTCGTCTTCTTCGGCTATAGCTCGTTTTTCAACGTCACTCATATGCTCATCTTCGTTCACGTATCCTTCCTCCTCTACTGTGCGGTTATATTGTGGTGTAACTTTTCTGAGACCTTGTGACTTTCTGACGCAGTTGCTTTCCGGATCAGCTTCGTCATCAGAAAGGGCTGCATCTTCAGGATCTCGTCCGTCATCGTCTTCTTCGTCATCGTCTTGATCATTTTCAACAACAGGCGATCGTGACCTCGCTGCTTTTAACGTGGTAGCCCTGATAATACCAGTTGGAAGACTTTGGTATCCTTGTTCGTACTTCAACCAGGCATGGTTTGGAGCCTCAGTCAAACTTTTACGACTCAAATATAAACCAGACATCACTGACAAAGGTACTTCTGTGACAACATTAGGTCGCACAGGCCGCGGGTTAAAAATTTTTCTCTGCTTGGCTGGGGAGTTTGCTTCCTCATTGATCATTCCATGCGGTCTTGATGTAAAATTAGGATGCCGTCGGTGAGAGTAAGCTGGCACCGAACCACCTGTGAACGACTGGGGACTATATGGAGCATGGCGTAATGGTGCAGACCTAATAGAGGGACCATGATTATAGGGAAAGAGCTCAATACTTTTTGGCCTAGCCTTTCGCTTGGATGACTTCATTGAAGTCAGGTTTGAGTCTATTCGGAGTCGTGCTTCTGTAGGAGTTTGCACGGCTTCAATTATAATATCAGAAGACTCTGAAACAATCAGGCTAGATTTAACAGGCTTGCCAGCTTGATTGGTGTGCGACTTGCTGAACTCGAGGGGGGGTGATAATTTCTCAAGAGTGCTACTATTTGTAGCTTGTGCTTGCTTTCCGGGAGAATTACTCGGGTCACGCCCCTCTTTTGCGTCGCCTTTATCATCTTTTCCTCCTTCGTCTAGCATTCGTTGGGCGATGAGTTTCCTCTGCTCTTCTTGAATACTTTTACTTCTAGCCATGACATCCATTACACCTGACCCAAAAGACGGAAGGGCTGGGGAAATACACTGAACTGCAATATCCTGGAGAACAATATCCTTAGGGGTACGAAGAGATGGGAACATTGCCGTAGAAGGAGTAGTCGCAGAAAGCGTGGTAATAGCAGTGGGAGTGTTCCTGTTTAAATGAGACAAGTTGACACCGACTAAACTGAGAGATGGAGAATTACGATTAGGTGACGTTCTGACTCCAGTATGATTTTCGAGATTGAGCATAGGAGGTCGATGTCGCTGCTGCTGCTGCTGTACACCCGAGGGAGGTTTAGACTCAACTTTTGCGGCTGCAAGATTTACAAGCGTTTGTTGCTGCTTGACTAAAGGCTTAATAGGTTTAGCATGTTGATCCCTGGTAGGAAGAGCAGGAGAAGTAGAAGAAGTCATATTGCTTGCATTACTGACTGTAGATGCCATTCTACTCCTTTCAGGCGTCGTACTGGCAGGAAACGAAATCAGGAGGTCGAAGATGTAGCTTTTCAATCGAAATTAGTCGAAATTAAAGGGAAATGAAAATAAAAATACAGAGGAATTGAGATAATGAAACCAAAGTAGGGTTGGCCTGGATTCTGAATTTCTGTAAAAAAAAAAAAGTCCTACCTTGGGTTACCGGGATTTTCAAAATAAGAAAAGTTGAGCCTTTGAGCAGAAATTCTAGGAGTAGGCGAATACTCAGTCTGTTGAGTTCAAGAATTTCAGGACCAAGACAAAATTATAATTTTGAGATTCAGATCCAGGACTTACTTGAGCTATATTAGCCTTTTTGTAGTGAGGTAAGGGTAAATCTGCAAGACGGTTAGCGGTGAAACATGAAACAGTGTGAAACTGATTGTTCAATCTCTGAGAAGATCTAGTCAGAGATACTCCTCTCCAAGGCTGATTTAACCAGAGTGCACGTATGGTCCCCTGTGAGCAGATGGTCATAATGGGAGAATGAAATCTACAGGTATCATACCTTTGGCTTTTCAAGGCGGCAAAATCAAAATCAATATAATCCTTGCGATATGTAGAGGATTAGGCAAGGGAAAATGTTTTAGAATAACTGATAGCCCTAGCTACAATTCGGGACAGAAATTTGGTCTTGCGACTAGTATGGCCTCAAGATTTATAGACTGATGATAAAACGCCAATGGTTGTAAGAATGGGATGTTCCATCAACCTCTTTCTCCACCCCTTGAGCTTAACAGCTGGGTTCAAATACACAAACAAGCTGTGATTTTGCTCCAGTAACTAGTTTTTAAGAAAGTTGAAAGTGGAAAGAGAAAAAATAACAACCGTTCACGGTTCATATCTCGTTAAACTCACTTCCCTCTCTTTATACTTCGTCCATTAGTTCAGATTTTAATATCAGACTAAATAGGCTCCTAAAAAGGGAATTTATTTCATTAATCTCATTTAGAATATCACATTAGGCTTCGTCAATGCAACGGGCCCAGGAATAAAATGGTCTAGAAGTTTCGAGCTGACCTACTTGATTCTAAAACGCTAGGTATTGAGAATTGCATCAAATTTAACAAAACAGTTATTGATTCATAATTTTCACTCCCAGAACTTATGAACTCTACTGAATAAAGTTTAATTCACTGTAATATTCAAAGTACTAATTTCTCAGATGTAAGGGACATATTTGCCAAAAGACTGTCGACACATCTAGCCAGGTTTAGGGCCAATGGACATTATCGGAAAGGAAGGGAAAAAGTTCTTAGAAAAGAAGAGTGATGAATGGGAAGAGGATATGGAAAGAGACGAATGTGTGGTAAGTAGTTCAAGTTTTAATACTGAGGTGGAGAATAACTTTTTTTTCGAGGATTTAGTCGCTACTGTGACTTAACAGACTATATATTTGGTATAATTTAAATTTACCATTATTGTGCTTACAGTATTGAATTGTTCAAGTTTTGATAGTGAGGTGGAGAATAACTCTTCTCTCGAAAATTGAGTCGCTACTGTGACTTTCTGACTATAATTGCTATTTATTAAATTTGAGAAAGAATTATTTGTAGCATATTAAATTTGAGAAAATATCACTACTTCTCATTGTAGTTCAAAATTTCCGAGTAAAAGGTATCAAGGTTCATATTTGCTCAAGTCTAAATGCGTCTGGTCTAAAAAAACAATGGAGTTCGGCGAAGTTCAGGCTACAATTGATTCCACTCAGGAGAGAGACACACATTCATTGTATGACTGCTGGTAGACATTTGAGAGTCTCGAGCAATTGCCTCGAAACCCATCAACTTTTTTACACTACGAGCAATTGACTAAAGCCCCAGTCGCGGCCTTTCCCTTTTTGCATTGAAGATAACTGTTGAATATTATTACCCTGAAAAATAGGTCTTCAGAACCCAACCCACCACCTATTTTTCGTCAAAGTAGATTTTGTTCGCACAGGTTAAGGGTAGTCACAGAGCTTTTCATAAGTTTTGCCCACCGTCACACAAATTTTACACTGGTCTCGACTTTTCTCACCCTCACTTTCACTCCACCAAGTCTACCCACTTCGTCATCACAAACACAAACAAAACCACGTCTACCAATTCATATTCAGACTACCTTACTGCCCACTACAACCGCACATCACACACTTTCCTAAACAAATAGTTCCAGATTTCCCGAACAGCTTTGGCTATAACCCTCTTTTTTCTACGCAGTCGTGTTCCTGGTAAGTTCGTTGTTGTCGTACAATCCTACTCTCAATTGCTTTTGCTGATTGGCCGCAATATATTCTTTGCTAAACCAATGATTATATACGAGACTGAGATGATTCTTTATTTTTCACTTACCTCCTTCCAAATTCTCAATTCTTCTTTCTATGATAAATTGCTTCTTCCCTATTGTTTGCTGGCTTTTCAGCTGAAAAATATCTTTTTTATTTTTATTTTTTTGTTTTCTTCTAGCAAGTCACATTTCCTTGCTGGCCCTCCTCTAGCTTGAATTCCATGACAAGTCTAACATTTGTTTTCACAGTATTTTGTTATTATTATAGATACCTGGTTAGGCCTTTTTAGGAATATTTTCTGTCTCCTGGTTAGCTCTTAAAAGGCTGCTCCGTTTTTTTAGCTTCCTTGTTTCTTCCTAGCAACTTCAGCTAATTGGTATTCCTATCCAGTCAGGTCTTCACATCCGTATATCATTAGTTCGCTAATATTTCGAAGGTGTCGATATTTCGGACTCCTGATTCAAACATTAAGTCATCCTCTGGCGGTACCTTGAGCTCATACTCACGTATTCCGAGTTCACATCAGCCAGGGTTGTCTTTAGGCTCTCAGCAGTTGACTGTCTCAAGCTCTTACCTCGCGCCCAAGGGCGTCGAAGGTGGTGCCAATAACGGCCCATCAAACTCTACTAGATCATCCGAACTCTCTAAAATCGTTGTCGCTCAATTAGCCGTACTCGTTACAACAATTCGAGAAGATAACTGGGACTCTACCGTTATCCAAATTAGAGAGGTATTTAGCCACTCATTTTATTTGCAAACTGTTTTAACAAGTCAATAGCTTTGTGAGCAAAACGGACCCGAAGTTTATACTAAGTTTTTTAAACGGCTTGTGTCTACCTGCTACTCTCACATCTTTTTTCCAAATCAACCTACAGGAAAGAAGCCAGAAAATCAGACTTCAGCTCTTCGTCTATTATCTGAAGAACTTAGCATTCTCTCAACCAGTTCCTCTCTTTCTGCTAAATTTTCGGATTCCGTTACTCTTGATAGCGAGTCTTTCCGTAGTGCCAGCATCAATTCATTTTACAATTACTTCAAACTTGACTCTCTTCAGAAAACAATTCTTAGCCTGGCTGTAAAACTTAACTCTCCTGTCAGTAAATACGTTTCCGAAGGTATGTATGGCAGCTCTTCTGTCAATTTGAGGTCTTTTGTCTAACTAATTTGTAGCCATTGAAATACTCAAGTGTGAATTCTCTTCTTTGCTTGGTATCATCTCGGACAAGACCCAATATTTTGAAGAGCTAAATTCATTTAATTTATCTCTTATTTACACACAATTTTGTCTTGATCCCGAGTTTTCGCTTCCCGACAAAACTGAATTACTTTCTTCCATTGTCCATCGTCTAGGACCTGCCAATCTCCCTTCTAATCTTCAAGCTGCCTATAAATCTTCAGAGACATTTTTTGCCGAAAATAGCACTACTATGAACCCTCTCAACGCAATCATTAAAGCACAATTTGAAAAGGCTGGTCCGGCAGTTAAATCTCAAGATCTCTCTTTTGCCATTTCAAAACTCCAACCGCCTTTAACAGATGGAAATATTACCGAGACAATTATCTTTCTTTCCAATGAAACGAGCTGGAATGGTTCTGTTATTGGCAGTGCATTAAAGTGTTTGAATAGAAGTTTTGATTGGAACTCCATAATAAATGCGGTTGAGTATACTTCCCAACCTAATAGCAGTACGAATGTGATAAACGTTGTTGAAATTGGCGGCTTAGTCAATGTTCTCAATTTTTTAGCTTCTGCAGGTGACGCATTGGTTTCAAATTTTTTCTCCAGACGCTGGTCTAATATCGATCTCCAGATTGGTTTGGTTGCCTCTTGTTCTCAGTTCAATCCGGAAATTTTCGATCTCAAATTTTATGGACTAAAGCAAATTGTGGACCCTCGCGACTTTGCTAATGCGTCCCCTCAAATCCAAGCCGTTGCAAGCTCGCTCATAAGCCAGCCTCTAAATTTTGAGTCTCTTATCCACTACTCGCTTGAGGCACTTTCTCGTAACAACCATGCTCCTAACAGCGCCAGTGAATTTTTAGACACACATGCGAAAATTGTTCCTGAGCTTTTTTTTTTAGGCGGAGTTTCCATTGCAAAGCCTTGGTCTGAGCTACTGGAGAGAGTTATCTACAATTTTTTTGAACTTTTTTTGATTGGCAACCCGTGTAGTAGCTTAGTCTTCTATCGCCTCGTTGCCATTGATAGGAAGTTTCTTATCAATGCTCTAGTGCAGTCTTTTGCCAGAGACTTCATGATTATTAATCGCATTTTCGTGGTTGCACAAGAGGCCAACATTCTAAATGACCTTCTGTCTTCACAGCACTATACTTTGGCCTTGGAAATTTCTACTTTAGCCGATAAACAAAATTTCTTGTCTTTCGGTTCATTTTTGAAGGAGCAGTCAAAGTTCGGAGGTCAGGAATTTGTAAGATCGTTACTTGATTTTTTGGAATTAAAAGCAACTCTTGAATACACTCAAAATCAAACGAGTAATGCGCCTCCTGGCCTTAATTTAAGATCAGTTGCAGCTGCTCTTCAGTTTCTGAACACTGCTGAAATCCCCTCTGATAGAGTTGAGCAGTACAAATCAATCCAAATTCAATGTCTGCAGTCGTACCCGAGGCTTATCAATTATGGTCAGGGCTATGATTTTGCTCTCTTGTCTCATACTGATTCCAACTCATTTTCTGGAGAGGTGGAACGGAAAATGAAGGTTTACTATCAGCAAATGTATGAGCAGCAGATTGAAATTCGTGACATTATCACCATGCTTCAGAGACTCAAGCAATCCACTGACCCTTACGAACAAGACGTTTTCGCTTGTATGGTCCATTCTCTTTTTGATGAGTATCGGTTCTTCCCTGAGTATCCTTTGAATGCGTTGGCCACTACTGCTGTTCTTTTTGGTTCATTGGTCTATTTTCAACTTATTGATGGCATGCCATTGTCGATTGCTCTCCGATTTATCTTAGATTCTCTACGTCAACCAGTTGATTCCAACATGTTTAAGTTTGGGTTGCAAGCATTATTTGAGTTTCGGGAACGTCTGCCAGAATTTCCTAAATACTGCCATATTTTACTTGAAATTCCAGGACTGGCTATGCATCAACAATTTTTTCAGCAAATAAAAGAAATTGTCGGTGGCCTAAATGGAATACAAAATACCATTATTTATACATCAATCAACGCTGACATGTCGGTGCTAGATGAATCCATTCAAGAGGACCCGGAAGAGGTAGTCAGGGATAAAGTTTTATTTATTGTCAACAATATTGCTGCTAATAATCTGCAAGTTAAAACAAAAGAGCTTGTTTCTATTCTGGACAAAAAGTATTACAGATGGTTTGCTTCCTATATTGTTGGCCAGCGCGCTAAACTCGAACCCAACTATCACTCTCTTTACATCAATATGCTTGAAGTTCTTAATAGTAAGAGCTTGGAACAACATTTTATTCAGGTGACTTACCACCAGATTGTTAAGCTCATTAACCTTCCAGACACTGCGAACGCACCTGAAAAGCGTAATCTGTTAAAAAATCTTGGGCAATGGCTTGGCCGATTGCTTTTGGCTAGAAATCGCCCTATTCTGCACAAGAATATTGCTTTCAAAAAATTGCTGTGCGAAGGATTTGATTCTCAAACTTTGGTGTGTGTTCTTCCTTTTGTGTGCAAAATACTTGAAAAGTCTGCTGAATCTACGGTCTTCAGGCCACCTAATCCATGGCTTATGGGCATTTTAAAGGTACTCGCTGAACTTTATCAATTTGCAGATCTTACCCTTAACCTAAAGTTTGAGGTCGAGGTTCTTTGCAACAGCCTCAAGGTCACACTTCAAGAAATCGAGCCCTCAGTCATTATTAGGAATCATCTTGCTCAAGATGATATCGATAGTAGCCAATCCGTTACTTTAAACAATGAAATGCATAGATTGACCATTCAAGACAACCAAACCACTCTTCACTTCAACCTTTCCCCTCCTGAGTTAGTTTCTACCAGCAACAATGGCTCTTCGCTTGCGTCACAACCACTTCCACAATCTGGCCAAGCTCAGCAGCAGCAGTCACAAGAAGGACAACAATTAGCATCTATTCTTCCAGCTACTATTTCATCTGACTCTGCTTCAGCACAATTCAACGAATCCGTGTACATTGAACTCATTAATCACCTCGTTTTTATGGGAGGTTCTGTTTTTGTGACCCATCCTGCCTTAAAGCGCCCGTTAGTCATGGCAATTGAGAAGGCTTTGCATGAGGTTTTGCAACCTGTTGTGGAACGATCAGTAACTATTGCGAGCTTTTCAGCTAGCTTTCTTGTTTTAAAGGACTTTGCTTTGGAGCCTGAGGAGCATAAACTTAGACTCGCTGCGAAAAATGTAGTTGAGAGCTTGGCTAGTAACATTGCTCTCGTCACCGCTAAAGACTTATTACGTGATTCACTTGTTGCAAACCTACGAATCATCCTTATGAACCATGGATACACTGAAACCACAATGCCTGACGATCAAATTGTGATAGCTGTCACCGATAATATTGACATTATTTGTTCTATTGTCGAGCGGGCTGCTATTGATCAATCCATTGTACGGATTGAAGAACTTCTTCAATCCGCAATTTTAAATAGAAAAAGATATTTTGAGTCTGGTACCACACATCCCTTTGCTGATCAAGTTTCAACATATGCTTTGCAACTTCCTGAACCTTTCAGCCTCAAAGTTGGAGGTTTGGATAGTCAACAATATGCTATTTATAAAGATTTTGGCAAAAGCCGTGCGCTTTATGAAGAGACACATCCTAACGTTTCTTCATTGCACAGTAATTCGCAGCTGCTTCAATCTCAAATCCTTGATATTCAAAGTCAAAGTCAGCTTTCGCAGGCCCCGATCATTGATAACCAAATCGAGAGCAACTTTGATGTCTCCGACCGGACAGCGCCGCAAGTTTTGGAGAATGTCATGCTGCAAATTCAGAATGCTCTTGAAAGCATCTCAAAACTTTGCGACGAATTAACAGAGGGTTTTTTCAAAGATTTGCCTCCTGAACATCCTGTTAACACATCCATTGCCCAAATATTGGCTGCTGTTGATCGCCATTTATTGCGTGAGCAACTAATTGCCCGAGCTTCCCAGATAACTGTAACTCTTTTGTTTTCTTTGAAAAAACAACTTGCTCGAGAAGCTTTATGCTTTCTGTTAACACAACTATGTAGTCTTTCGAGCGGTACTAATAAGGAGATTACATTTTGGCTTCTCTTCTCTGAAGACCAAAGAAAGCTCAACGTACCTGTTACACTCTCTATTTTGAAATCTGGTTTTGTATCTTGTGCTGATTTGGATGTTAGTCTTTCAAAGCAAGTTCAAGAAAAAGTCGAAGTTGCAGTTGCATTTGCAGTTGAAGTGATTAGCAAAGCTGTACTTGGACCTGAGCCGTGTGCTCTTCGTACTGACTTTGCTGCTACTCTCGAAGCATTGGAGGACGTTAAAAAGGATGAACCTCAGTATGCTAATGTTTCCAAGCTAATGGATGCTCTTAGCAAGAACGCATCTGCCTATGAGGATAGACAAAATATTTTGTCTAAAGATAAATCAACGTCAAGGACACTTGCTGAACAAATGAAGCTTATTTTTGCGGAATGGGTTCGTCTGACCCAACATCCTGCTAGAAATGACCGTCAGTTCACTAGTTTTATTTATCAACTTTCCAAACATGATATCCTTACGACCCCTGAATACGCTATTGGTTTTGTTAGGTTATCTTTTGAATTCGCTTTAGATTGTTATGTTCGAGAAACTTCTCAGGAAACCCACCCAACTTCTGATGAGCCATTCATTGCTCTTGATGCATTAGCAAAACTTTTCATTGTCATAATTCAATCATCGAAGGGAGACGAAAAGAAGTCACGATTGGCATACATTCAGAGATTACTTTCTGTGATTTTATTTGTGCTGATTGATCACCACGAGAAACAAGGGGAAATTTTTAATGAACAGCCGTATTTCAGGTTCTTTTCAAGTTTTTTCTATCATTTAGGTCTTGTTGAAGCTGAGGAACCTCAGTTTATTTTTGACCTTTATATTCTCATTGCTGAAATTTTTAAAACCCTTCAGCCGTTTGCAGTTCCTGGTTTTAGCTTTGCCTGGATGTCATTAATTTCGCATCGTTACTATCTTCCCAGACTTTTGGAAATGCCTAAAAAGATCGGTTGGCCCTACATTATTGACTTTTTGTGTGACCTTCTTGACTTTGAGGGAACATACGCACAAGGTAAAGACTTCCCTAAATTCATTACAGTTATGTACCAAGGAACCTCAAGAATTTTTCTGGCATTGCTTCATGACTGTCCCCAGTTATTTATTGAGTACCACTATGTTTTATGCAAGCATATTCCACCTAGTTTTGTGCAGATTCGAAATTTGGTATTAAGCGCTTTCCCTGAGAACATGGAGTTGCCTGATCCATTAACACCGGGATTGAAAGTGGATCGCCTTCCAGAAGTCAAGGAATTCCCTGTTTACGCAATTGACCCCACAGAGGATATGCAACGGCTTGGACTCAAGAAACTAGTTGATTCTTACGTGAAATCCCCCTCATCCGTAATTTTAAAGGGAATTGCGCGTGGTTTTAAGTTGGCTAGTCAGAAGGAAGCATCAGGCCTGGGATTTCATACAGTCACCCAGGATTCCGCGGCGTTCAATTCTTTTGCGTTTTACGTGGCTATCAAGGCTGTCGGGAGTGGAAATGAAAATACCCTAGGCACTAGTGGATCTAGTTCTGAAGAAGAATTATCTGCCCAGTTTAACCGGGACTCTCCTTATCTTGCTTTGATAAGCAATCTTTTGCTTGAATTAAATGTTGAAGGGCGATACTTCCTATGTGAAGCAATGGCGAACCAGCTTCGATATCCGAACAGGCACACTCACTTTTTTAGTTGTGTCATTTTGTCTTTATTTGGCAACTATGGAACCTGTATCCTCGGAAACAGCAAAATAGACATTCAGCATATAATTACCAGAGTGTTACTCGAGCGCATCATATGCAATCGGCCACACCCATGGGGATTGATGATCCCATTCACCGAACTTTTGAAAAACTCGAATTATAAATTCTGGGACCTACCATTCACCAAGAGTACTTTTGAAATTGAGCGCATGTTTGGGTCATTATATGAGCATATCACAAATGACAATAACAATCCTGATGCGTCTTTCACCGTACCAAACACAGCATCGTCTGACACTTCTTCTGCCATCATCACAAACAACGGAAAAAACGATAAACAATCGACTACTTCCACCCATTTGACTGGCAAATAGAAACTACTTCACTTATCTATTTTGCATCTAATAACGAAATATAGGCAATTAGCCCACACTAAATTATGAAAGAGCAAAGACGTTTCTGATATTATATATATAAATATATATTATGACCTTTTTTTATTGTACAATTCAATTCCAGTTGCAATTACCGTGGTATGTTCAGTGCAAAACTTCAAAGTTGAAAATGGAAAATCACTGGGCATAAAACTGTCTTTTGTTATAAATAGTTTAGTATACCCTGTTACTTTCACAATTCTCTTTAAACTCATTAATGATGCTGACTGGTGAAGGATGACATATTGGACCACAAAAGACTCACCACTAAAATGATTCCTTCTGCTTACAAAATACCGTAACTCCATTTCACGATATTTTAGATTATCAGAAAATAGAAAGATACCATTAAAAGTTTGACTTTTCCATTCAAAACGTAGAGCCCGCAAGCAGGCTTGCGGCATTCCTAGCATCAACTTGAGACTCTTTTCCGTCAGTTTCATCATCGCCATCGTCGTGACCAGCTACACCTGTGTCGTGTCTCTTATTAAAGCTGTTTTCAGTAACATCTTGCGCACGAATCTTACGGTCTCCACTCCAACTGTCTCCTTTAACCGTCTGGCTGCTGCCTATCAATGAAGTGCGCCGATTGCGAGGATTGTTTTCACGTCCAAGACGGCTTAACCCGCCGTTGACATCCGCTGCGCGCACGTCAGTTCTGACAGACTCCCAGGCGCTTAGGGCATGTCGTTCAGACTCAATGAGACGAAGAGCATATTCAGCAATTGAATTCCTGACATCAGACTCTAGCCGATTAGCTAAAATGGGCTTTTCAATCAGCATATTTTCGGTGACTCGTCGCACCTTCTTTGTAAGCTGCTCTTCAAAATGGGTTGCTTCTTCTAGAGAAGTAATTGCTTCATCAACTTTGGAAGGGTTGATGTTTGTTGAGCCCTTTAATTTCACAGCGGTTTGATGTTTAGACTTTGTACTTGTTTGAGCTTTGGCCAATTCTCTCATAAGAAAATGTCTGTTGGTCATGGCCTCCTTCGCAACGTACGTGTCCTGTCCAACCCAATTCAACCCATCTCCCAGTGTTACGGACTCTGAAGTTGCTTTCATAGCTTCCAAATCGCCTAAGGCAGTAACAACCTTTCCTAGTTTTCGCCACATATTAGCCATTCCAGAATGTTCTTCGTCTAGTAAAGAGTATTGAGTTAACTTTTGACCAAAATCGTTCAATGACAGTCCCAAAGATCTGCGCGCTTTAGAGATTTTCTCAAGATTTGTATTAGTATCCTGACAAGTAACATGCAACTGTTTAATAACTGGTCTGAATTGAGCAAGTTCAGCGACTTCATCATGAGGTGGCTGCAGCTGCTTAAGAGCTTTTCGTGTCATTCCGGTAGCTGGGGGCCTGTGCTTGTAAACTGGTGAATAGCCAAAATCAGATTCAATAAAATACAGAAACTCTTCATCTTTTGCAAGAATGGGGTTACTGGATATTCGGTCAAGCCAGAGTTGCATCTTTTGTTTCGTTTTGACTTCGTCTTCCTCTGTACCGGCGCCAGCTGAAGTCACAGCAGGAGGGACGGATGGGACAAAGCACTCAGGGTTTGCGTTGTTCAAATGAGATCCAAACTTTACGAATTCATGATGAGTTCGTCGAACATTTTTAAATGTAGTTGTTCGAAATCGGGGTAAAGTAGTCTGAATCAGTTAGTTTCACTCGCGCTTTTATCTCTGTATTCTAATACTCACATAGGCATCAAATCGAAAAATGGGGTCCTTTTTTCCATTTCGTTCCAAGCCGGTAACCTTCAAAGCAAGTCTATACTTTTTCACAGGCTTAGCATCATTAGTCGCTATAGGAAGTTTGTCCCCCTTGTCGTTTTCAGCTGAGAAAGTAGACGCTTCTGTGTCCCTCTGCTCATCCGCTCTAGATTGATTGGCTACTTGCGAAATCCCGTTGTCAATGGAACTAGATTCTGTAACAGTTGCTTCAGCAAAAGGGTTCGATTCCGTCTCAAACCCTTCTGGGTCATATGTAACAGCCGAAGCCATGCCGGAAATTCTCTTTACTGTTTGTTCAATGTCTCGCTACCGTAAAGATAAGGAGATGGTGCCAATAGCCTTAAATAACGGAGGATAAATCGGGAGCCCTTCAATTTCAAATCCCAAAAAAATAAACCTAGCTAGGAAGACTATAAAATGGCTTTTACAGATGAAAAACACTGTGTTGGGTTTTTGAAGAAAGATTAATAGTGGAGGCGCGTAGTCGCACTAAACCAGCGATAATAAAGACATAAAAATTCACGTGATTGATATCGAAATTCACTCTTAAATTGATTTCCCCTAGCTTTTGAAGCTCCCCGAACGACAAGGAACAATATTTTTTTAAGAGATGGCTGCTAGACTTATACTTAGACCCAAAAGACCAGCAGATATTCCGATTCGCGGAATAGTGTTTGACATGGACGGGACTCTGTGCAAACCCCAAGTAGGTTACTTGTGAGCAACACCTTAATCTAACTAAATGACTAACTGGAATTACATAGACTTGGATGTTCAGTAAGTGAACAATCCCAAGTGGAACGATGAGCTGACTGTTGAAAGAGAAGATGCGGGACGCATTGGGGATTGATAAGACCATTGATATCCTTGATCACGTCCATTCTCTACCTCAACTTGAACAAGATGAAGCTCATGCAAAACTTCAAAATATTGAGAGAGTAGCTATGCTTGACATGGAAGCTCAGCCCGGTATGCATTTTCAAAATTCCATGTAATTTTTGTTCATGTAACTGACTAGTACTTAGGCTTGGTCCGTTTGATGGATGTATGGCATCTGGCAATCCCCGTCTGATACTAAACAAATCTAACTCTAACGTTAGTTCATTGACTCTCAAAACATCCCGAAAGCCATCCTTACTAGAAATTTTCCTGTTAGTATATTTAGAATTCTTTCCTTAATTTCTGCTGACTCTTTTCAAGGTGCCTGTGAATCATCTCTTGAGTACGTTTTTGGAGAACCATCATTTCGACCCTGTAAGATTGAACCCCGGAGGCTTTTGTTGCAAGAAAATTAATTTTCCTTCAGATTATCACACGAGAGTTTAAACCCCCGAAGCCAAGTCCTGCTGGTCTAATCCATATTTCAAAGTTTTGGGTGAGGTTGGCCTAAAATTCCTCTTGAAAATGATGCTAATTTTACTAGAATGTAAAACCAGAAAATGTTATAATGGTCGGCGATTCTATAGATGACATGCTTGCAGGCTATTACGCTGGTGCTGGAACAGTTTTAATTCGATCTCATGCTAATACCGGTCTCGATACTATTCCAGAAACTGACTGTGCTATTGATCGGTAAGCATTCGATATCTAAAGTTGACATTATGCTAACTTTGTAGTCTTGATGAAATTATCACATTGCTCGAGAATGGTGTTGAACTCAAAACCAAGCAAACAAACCCACGTGAATAGAGATATCTATATATACAGAAGCTATCGTACAATATAATCACCTGTTACCGTAATATACCTAACTCCCTTAAATGGCTTCACTCCTTCTCCTGATCCCCGAGAATTATTGATCTTCAATGACTGAACCTTGATTCCACTAGGAACCTGGCCTATTGACTTATATGACACTGATATGTGTGTGGGAAACACTGAGGTATTGGCTGACTTCTTTGCAGCGGTACTAGTATTCGAAACAGGTGTAGTAGATTGTTCTTCCAATGTTAATTCTTTCTTCTTCTTGCTCGACTTCTTCTTCTTGGTTTTCACAAAAGTGATAGAAGAAGATTCTTCTGTGTCATCAATAGGTTGAACTTTAGTCTTGCCCTTCTTTTTCGAAATTGGGGGCTTTTCGATTATTTGATCAGGTTCAACATTAATTTTTTGATCTTCACCATCACTGTCCTCCCCAGTCTCTTGCTTAAGCAAAAGTCCCCGTAGTGTAGCATTCCATCCCAAAGGAGTTTTCCCTGAAAACCGCCATTCTCCTGTAGATCCGTCTGAAGAATTAAAGTCTCCCGCAGTGACTCGCAATGTTTTCATTGCTCTAACTTTGCTTCCATCGCTTACAATGTTGATACTCAAATTGTCGATTGCCTTTGAGTCGCGCGATACGACGGTCCAAACACGGACTTCAAATTCATTCTTGTCAGTTCCCAAGCCTGTACGCAAATCTGCGTTAACCAGCCCAGTATGGACGTTCTCCAGATAATAGGTACCCAAAAGGAATTTACCATCTGGGGGAATGAACGAATATGTGTTCTTGGCCAAATTGCTCGATTTTTCATCGTGCCAGCTCTCATTTCGAACGCAAGGGTGAAACGTCGGATGCCCAAGCTGAAATTTGCCAGTATTTAGAACAAGACTGATATCAGGAACACCTGATAAATGAGAATTAATAAAAATTTTGCCATCGACGCGTGAAATCAAAGGCTTAGCTTGTTGGGTAGATACCGCAGGAACGCTGGTGTAGAATGCAGATGACGATGATGGAACGGCAAAACGAGTTAAGCGGCGAGATGGGGGAATAATAACATTAAGAGACTCAACGATATCCACAAAAAGCTCGTTACTTGTATACCTGACATTGGAGCGGCGCCATGGAACGTCGGAAAGATTGTTCAAAAATCGTTTTTCCGAACCAGTTGCTTGCCAGGATGGGGCTGATGAAAGGAACTTTGCAATTGCTCCAGATGGTTGTACATATTCGTGAATCATATCGGTTTCCGTGATAAACGGGGCGCCTCCATCTAACATTTCACTTAGAATAAGTGAGACAACATCAAAGTTGAGCTCGATCTTCGTAGGAATTATTGGGGAAGTCAAAAAGGATTCTAGTGAATCTATGAACCTTGCGATAAACTCAAAGGGCACTAAAGCAGGGGTGGTTGAAGAGCAGGGAAGGAGGAAAATGATATTACCATGTTTTTGATGGAACAATAATCGAGAAGATGAGATCTCAATTATTGGAGGTTGCATCGCTGATCCTCCTGCATTGAGAGATGATAAACTGGTGCTACCTTCACTACTAGGACTTAATATTGTTCCATCCTCAGTACTAACAACATATGAAATAAGAGTCTGGATACTTGGAGGTGATGAGCTTATAGGATAATCCAGCACCACTTGGCTATAAAGCAGAACGTTAGCATGATCAAGTAAATTAACAGCATACTACTATCACAAATGTGCCATACCCATTGATGTCTATAATATAAACGGCCTCTATCGACGTCATTATGTCAATAAAACCTGGAACGTAGATTTAGAATTTCTGGACACCACCCAGTGAAAAAGCTTGACTTTTGTTCTGATATCAAAGGTTAGGGTATAGCATCACCAATCATTTGTATTAAAGATGCATCTAGAGTATTAAATTTGAAATATGGAAAAAATAAAAAGATGAAAAAATAATTTCTAACAGAGTCCATAAAAGTAAAATTAACAAAAAATAATATAAAATATCTATACAAAATGTGAGGATTAGGTTCCTTCCCTTAAAATCCTCCGGTTACAGGAGTGAGAACATCAAAAGAGCCCGTTCCAACGCTGGAAAGCTTTCCAACAACAATTCTAGCACTGGGGGATTGCAAAGTGTCTACATCAGACTCCATAACAGCCTTAGTCAAGAACTGACATGTAGTTTCGAAAGACATCTTCATAAATGGAGAAGTACCAGAATCAACGCCTTGTCTGTTGAAAGGCAAGTACGTCCCTTCACGAGTCATCATGTCGGCAATTAGATCCAAATGCCTAGAGTTAACAGAAATGGCGTAAGTCTTGAAAACATTGTTGATTTCTCGGGCAATTGTGTTCCGAGCTGCCTCAACACCATATGTACGAAGAACAGCAACAACATCGTTAGAAGTAATAGAGTTGAGATCAATAAAAGCATCCTCTTCCCACATGGCATGAAAGTTGACACCTTCAGTAACCAAAACGCGATTGCCATCATGTTGTTCTGGAGCAGGGTGCAAACATCGGCCGATTTTGGGAATTTGTCTAACAACGACTTTACGGCATAGACTTTCAATGAGGTTGACCATGAGAATCTTACTAATGTTGGATGGATATTCGAGACGGAACTCACACCATTCACCATCAACATCGTCAAAGTCAAACTTGGTGCATTCCTTGTGCTTTGTAAATACACCCTGCTCTCGTGCCTTGGCGTCAGACGATCGGCTCCGCTGCTTAGGTGCTTCGCTGACATCTTCATCGCTGTCAGATTCGGAGTCATCAGAATCAGAATCACTATCCTCCTCATCTGATGTACGCTGAGCATTCTCCATAACTTCGAGTTCCTCATCATCGGGAGCATCATAAGATACAGATTGCTTTGTCTTTGACTTAATTTTCTCATCATCAGCATCTCCGTCTTCCCCGTCAGAATCACCGTCTCCCAGAGAAATACCCTTAGTACTGTCGACATCATCTCTAACAGGCATAGCTTTACCAATAGCAACATCCCCAATGTTGTTTTTCCTAATCTCCTTCTTAATCGCAGAAGTAAGTTGATCAATGAAAGAGTTCGTAGCGCAATGTTCCAACTGGGACTGAGATATATCATATTCATTTTCATACTCCAAGCGCGTGTAAAGTTTCAGCTTGATAGTGTATGCTCTAGTAGTAACGCCAATCTTGCTAAGGCCAACGCTTTCTGTAACAGTAACCTTGTCAACTAGCTCGGACAAAACAATTTTGGCAACACTCTTGCAAAAAATATCCGCTTGGTCGTCATTGATATCGTCAAGAATAGGTAGGGTCATTTGAGGAGTTTTAATATTTGCGCTGGCAGTCATAATGATTTCTCTCATACGAGGAATACCGAGGGTGACATTAGCAGCACCGTGACCAGCAAAATGAAAAGTATTTAGTGTCATCTGAGTAGAGGGTTCTCCAATAGATTCAGAGGCAATAATTCCAACAGCTTCACCTGGATCAACAGTGGATTGCATGTATTTAAGTTGCATAAGAGCACGAAAGCTTGCGTCCAAGAGACCAGTGGCGCCAGCTTTTGCGTCCTTCTTGGAAATAAAGAGATCCTTGTTGTTTTTAATAAAGCTATCAAGTCTCTCTTCAAAGACCTCTGAAACACTGCCAAGGGATCGAGCAGGGTTGAAAGTAGAAACAACTGGGTCGTACTTAGCAGATTGGATGTAATGGGGCTCATCGCTATGCTTCTTGTTGTGTTTTCGGACTTTTTTCGAGTACGCAATGGCTGCGTCAATTTCAAGATTAACGGCCATGTCACCAGGCTGATGCTTTCGTAGCAATGAATCATAGTTATCGGCGCAAAATTGGAATTTTGTCAAGTGTGATTCCTTAATAACATCGACTGCATCTCCGCCGTACATAAATTGAACCAATGTTCCGTCAGAATCACGAACGGTATTGTCATAGTTGACCTGAACGCCCTCAAGTTGCTTAATCAAACATCTTTGCAAGTAACCAGATCGAGATGTCTTCACGGCTGTATCAATTAAACCCTCTCTGCCAGCCATACAGTGAAAGTAATATTCTTGGGGTTTGATACCCGAAAAAAAACGGCCTGAAATGTAACCACCGGCACGGGCTTGTGTGTCAAATGGTCTGAAAGAAGGAAGGGTCTTACCACTAACCATAACTGGTACGCGGCGGCCTTCTAGAGCCTGCTGGCCCAGCATACACATAATTTGAGAAACATTGACGTTTGAACCCTTGGCACCAGAAAGGGCCATAGACTGCATAGAGTTGACTGGAAAGCGCTTTTCTGTACCGTCAGGAATACACTTTGAAACAACGCTGGACGCAATAGCGTTAACCTTGGATTGTGTAATGGCATCCAAAATAGCCAATTTGTTGTCATCACGAAGAATCTCCTCCAAGCGCTTTTTAAATTCAGGATCAGATTCAGGAACATCGCTATCCAGGTTCGTGACCTCTGCAGCAGCTTTTCGGCCAACATCAAAGGCAGAGTTCAAAATATCTCTTCTCCATTGGTCACCCTCAGCAGTAAGATGTAAGTCGTCCATGCCACAAGTGAATCCAATAGAAGTAGTATAACGTGTAAAAAGACGGCCAAGAACTGATAAGAATGATCCCGCGCTGTGTGCACCGTATATTTCGTGAATAGAGTGAACTAAACCGTAATCAGCAGCACCATACTGAGATTTATCGAGAATACCACACACAAGCTCACCATTCTTGAAGATCACATCGTTTTCAGTAGAATGTTGACCCCAATATTCGTTCTTGATCTTATTCTTGGATTTAAGATTAAGACCCATTCTATCAATAGGTTTAATGTTAAGCAATGCTGTAGTAATGATTTGCTTACCAGTCCAAAGAGGTTTAGGCTTAAAAACAGCCGGAGGGATAGTAATGATTCTGCCAGAAGTAGTGTGGCCATCTTCAGGACGCAAACATCCATAAACTAGTTGCTGGTATTGCTCCCGAGTAAAAAAAGTATCCTTGCTGGTCAAAAGAACCCCTGCAGATATATGATCCTGAATAAGACCACGAAGGGGTTTACCAGATGTAGGAGTGAGGTACTGAGAATCGGTATTAGCAATCATGAGGGCCTCGGCTCTGGCGTTCTCATTCTGAGGAAAATGCATATTCATCTCATCACCATCAAAATCGGCATTGTAAGCACCAGTGTTGGCGTAATGCAAACGCAAAGTCTTTTCACCAGGAAGAACTCGTACTTTATGCCCCATCATGGAAGCTTTATGTAAGGTGGGCTGGCGGTTCATGAGAACAACATCATGGTTTCGAATATGACGGAAAACCTTCTTGTTAACTACTCCGTTAGCAGTAGATGGAGTAAGAAGTTGATTTGCTAGTGCCGTTCGCTGCTCTAACGACATGGTTTCAAGATTAACCATAGACCCATCTTCGTTCTTGATGGAGACAGCACCGGGCCAAACATTTGGACCATTGATGACTGCTTGACGCATTTCGTGAAAATTAAAAGATGTGACAGGCTCTGGATAAGTGAGGCCAACTGCAAATACTGGAGGAATACCAATTTCATTTGTCTCAATATTAGGATCAGGCGAAATGACAGAACGGGCCGCGTAGTTGACACGTTTGCCCATCATATTTTTTCTAAACAGACCTTCCTTTTTTTCAAGAGCTTGCTTGACACCTGGCAAGGGGTTAGCCCCCGCACTAGCGCCTGCCTTGGAGGAGTCTAAATAGGCATTGACGTCGCTCTGAATGGTAACAAGAGCATTCATAAGATGAGTAAATACCATTTTGCGTTCATCGCCCTGAATTCCGTTCGCCTTAAACTCATTCATGCGAGTGTTAAGATCTCTAACACGAAGGGCAGTAGTAAGAATATTAGCGAGAAGATCATTTTGAGGATTTGTGTGAATTTGATCTCCAAGCTGAGAAGGCAACCGAAACCTGGTCGGAGGAACAACTAAGTTTTCAATGAAAAACATATCTGCAGAAACTTGCTCCTTCATTCCAGGTCGATTTTGAAAGAGAACAGTGCAGATATCTCTTTCCTGAAGAAACAATGAGCGAAGAGTATTGAGAACTTCGACGGATAGTACATAGCGGGTTCCCTGCTTCACATCAGGCATGACATTAGAAAGCTGGACATCGTTTTCTACAGGTGGTCTCTTTTCTTTGAATTCACCGCTTTGAGTATTTACGACGCGTTTTCGCTTCAGAGTTCGCAAACTGTTGTGTTGAAACTCTTTGGGAGTTAATGGAAGTTCAAAGATTTTGGCGAAGCCATCCTTGCGATATTTGGGCGAGATCATTTTGCAATTGTCGCAGGCTTTGCGATTGCGGGCAATTTGATAAAACTCGTGCAACAAGTCTTTTCTTTCCTCTTGAAGTGACGAAGTCTGAATGCCATGTTCAGTAGACCTCCCGTCAGCTATAGCATTGGCAATTGCAGTCTTTACAAACTCTTCTCGCTTAGAGCGCAGCATTATAAGATCTGACGAGGAAGTATTGTTCTTTGCAAGATCTGTTTCCATAGCATCGAAGGCATCGTTATCAGCTTCAACATCTTCTCCAAGACTAAAGTTGTCAACTTGCTGCGCTTCGAGAGTAAGACCGTGTTGCAAGAGTTTGAGTTTACACTCATACCGGTGAACTTCCGAACTCTTCATTTTAAACTGATGGCAGTACAGGCACGTAGATCTTAAAAACATGTACATCTGGGGAAAGAAAAGTGGATTATAAACTGGCACAGGGAGCTCTATGTGGCCCATGTGACCAGGGCAATAACGTTCGTCCAAACCACATGTCGAGCATCTATAACAGTGTTAGCAATGCAGCAAAAATAAAATCCTACTTTTACTTACAAATTCCGTAAGAAAGCACCGAGGGCCAAATCATAAAGACCGCCATTCACCGGGTGGTCCAAGCTATCAAAAACTTGAGGTGAAGTGATTTGTTTAACAGAGAGATGTTTGATTTCTTTGGGCTTGAGAAAGCCGAAATCAACTGAGCTAATCTCAGAACCAACAGGATAAGAAATATCCATGCTGGAGTACCTTAATAGATAGATGTGTGCTTATTAGGGATCCTGGAAAGGTCCTTCGCGTAAGGTTGAGCTAGAAAAAGCAGAGTAGTCTAGGTCGTCCGCAAATGAAACAAAAAATTTTATTTTTCAACGCTCCCAAATAAAAATATCCTAATAGAAAAAATTTCTTCCAGTGGGTTGGGGTTTATATTCCTGGCTAAGCATTAATTCGGATGCGACTTCTACTCATTTCTAAGGAATCACATAAAAATATATAATTCGCTTTGAACAAGCATGCGAGCGGGCGTTCACGAGTGTGGAGGGCTACTCTGGCCTACTCTATAATTGGCGTGGAATTCAGATATTCAATTTTTCGCACAGGAGCAATTCGTGGATTAAATCATACTCAACTTAGTCTTTAGCGAAAGAAGCCCCTCAACCGTCCGACTTGACTATCGAAAAAGACCTAAATACTATTCTGTTTCTTTGCACCATTCTCCATTATCTTTTCAGAATTCAGTGCCTAGTTCCTGGTGTAGTTGCAAGATGATGGGTGATATATGGTCCCCTTCCAAAGTGACTCGGCCTAATTTTCACGTTCAGTTTATACTTTTTTTTTTTTTTTTTTACCTACCCCACATAGTAAGTTCAACAGGCCGAACGAGAACTCCACCTGAAACCACATTCTTTTTCAACAACTCCTTCCAGATCATTCATATATACTGTGGACTATTTAAACTATTACTTGTTACTCTACCCTTTTTTTTTTTTTTTTAATTTACTTGATTAGCGCTAAAGATTGTCATTCTTTCAGCCTAATTTAGCAAAACTGAAACAAAATCAAGTAGTGCTTCTCTTTTTCTTGTTCGCGTACTCCTTGTGAGACATCAAGTTTGTGGAAAAGCTTAATCAAAATATCAAGGAATTTGTCCTTGAAATTCGTTGTATTACTTGAATTTTTAGTCACCAGTCGTTGGCCTCCATAATTTTTGCTTACCACCATCGCCGTGTTGGCGGCAGTTGATCCAAAGATGACAGAAAATAGCGAGACTGAAATTCCCGAAAAGAAGACATTAAATAGTAGTGTCAATGTGAGTGGCCCAGTGCCTGATATAGCCTACGTTGCTACAGGCACTGGCTTCTTGTTGGGGCTCTGGAAGCCAGGACAGGTCCTGTCCTCTGAAGTACCAAGAAAGCTCCGTGACCGAGTTTCTTTGACTACAAATGACTACGGGTCCTTAATCATTGTTGTTGTTGCAGCTCTTTTTGCACGTTTTTGGGATATCTCCAACCCGCCTAATGTGGTTCATGAGGAATCAATCATTGGCAGACGAATAAACGCTTATATGCGAGGCCAGTTTTTCTACGATGCGCAGCCTCCATTAATTGGAATGATTTATATGTATCTTGCTAAGCTTTTCAATTACCCTGGAAAATTCGACTTTGACAGACTAGATTCTTATATTGGCCACGCTTTTCCTTATATGGAGCTACGAGGCGTCACTGCGCTCCTGGGAGTTGCAATGGTTGTTTTCGCGTTTCTCACACTGAAACTGACTGGGATGTCTCGAAGAGGGGCCACAGTGGGCTCTATTTTTGTAGCATTTGAGTGCTCTTATGCTCTTGAACAGCGTTATGTTTTCCAACAGCCCATAGTGCTTTGCCTTTTAGGAATGATTATTTACTTGTGGAAACTCTTAGAAATTCAACAGCCCTTAAGTTTAAAATGGAATGGCATTGCAATCCTTCTTGGTCTCAGTCTTGGTACTTTAGTTAGCAGCAAGAATGAAGGGTGGTGGACTGTTGCCTGGATTATCTTAGCGTCATCTTATCAACTGTGGTGGTCTTTCGGCAATGTTCATCAAAAGTACCCAATCTCGAAATTTCTGCTGAACGGAGCACTAAGAGCAATCTATTTCTACTTTATTCCTTTGATTTTTTCCGCTGTTGCTATTTCAATTCACATTCAACTGTTACCTGGAACTGGTGAGGGGACCCCTTTTGTTAGTGGTCCGTTTCAAGAAACTTCCATCAACAACCCCAATTCTGAAGTTGCGTCTCCGGTAGGTGTAGGAAGTTTAGTTTCCCTCCGACATTTGAAAACAAACACTTACCTGCACTCTCATGATGCTTTTTATAATGGAGGTTCATTTCAGCAACATGTAACTGGATATGGATACCGGGACTTAAACAATATCTGGTTTGTTGAAAACATTTCCGTAACGACTGGTAATCCACATACTGAGCCGTTCAATGTTGCAAAGAATGGCGCTCTTGTCAGGTTAAGACATTTCCAGACCCTACGTCGACTCCACACCCACGATTTCCATGCTCCTGTCACAGACAATGATTATCAGTTTGAGGTCAGTGCATATGGTGCGGACGGTTACCCAGGAGACTTGAACGACATTTGGGAACTGGAAATTGTAGCCCAGGAGTCAGTTCCTGATGCTGCCAAAACAGAATGGCGTGCACTCAATTCGATTGTGAGATTTAAGCATCCATTACGCAAGTGTTACCTTTTCTCTCATCGTGTGAAGCTTCCAAAAGACGCGTTCTCACAACAAGAAATCACATGTGCTCGGAATGGTATTGATGAAAACTCATATTGGTTTGTTGAAGCCAATTATCACCCAATGCACCCACCTGGTGTTCCAAAAGTTGAGTACCGAAAGGCAAGTGTTATGGAAATGGTCGACGAGTACGCAGACTTGATGAGCCTTACAGATGTATTGCTACAGAAGGAAAAAGTAACACAGTATAGTCATCATGGAATATGGTTACCCTTTATGCAGCATGGTATTACACTCTATCGTCGTCATCATAGACAAGTTGTCTTAGTAGGAAACTTCGTTGTGTGGTATGTCTCAATCGCCGGCATTGCTAGTTATACTCTATTCAAGATGTTTACATTTTTGTGTCTCCAACGGGGATGGATGAAATTCAACAGTTTTGTCGGCATTCGTGAGATGGATCATCATGTAGGTGGCTTTGTACTGCTTTGGTGTTGTCATTTCGTACCATACCTGTTTAAAGAGCATACCACCCTTACTGACTACCTTCCTGCCTTATATTGCTCAATTCTAGCCTCTGCAAGATGGTGGGAATACTTTAGTTCGTTGGTATTGCGAAGGCAGACTCTTATCAACCTTTTCTATGGATTGCTAATTGCTGGTACTATCTCTACTTTTATCTTCTACTCTCCATTCGTGTATGGATCTAAGATGCTTGCAAATCAGTGCCGACAGTTGCAGTTTGGCAAGACCTGGGATTTCAGTTGCGACACTTACTTTGTAAGCGAAAGCCAGTATGCTGAGTATGATGTTTCAACCTCAAAC